>LXGT01000070.1:0-104657 GCA_001640655.1 Endoconidiophora laricicola | reverse complement strand
CCCCCCCCCATTAGAGAAATAACATGAAAACCGGTGGAACATAGATAAGACAAGCATTTGCTGTTTGTTTGACTTTTGTTCTTAGAGTAAATGCACAAGTCCTAGAAGAGATAAACAACGTAGTTTGGTTCAGAACATCGAATGTTGGATTAAGAGATAGATAAAATCGACCCTAACGTTTGGATAACTGATACTGCGGCTGAAATACTAAGCCTTATGCGTTGAGGCTCTCGATGCCCCCCTTTTATTTCCTTTTTCTTTTTTTCTTTTTTTTTTTCTTCTTCTCTTGTAGCTTTGTTATACAAAAAAATATCACCTCTACAATATGTAGGCGGCATGTAACTATGAGCTGTCCTGAGCTCACGCCACCCCGCAGCTCAAACGAGAGTGGGAACATAGATAGTAAGCCTCATTATTCGGGAGGCTTTTTTTTCCTGTCCTTGGTACCTATTCTCTCTTGCTATTCGGTTCGATCTTGGCGAGCTTGCGGATGACGGAGCGTTGTGCGCATCAAGAAACTCTGATAGACCTTGCATGGGCTAGGTAGGCCAGACTGCAAGACAAGACGGGATAAGGAAGAAAAGAGACGAACAAGGAGAAGCTTAAAAGACTGGCCAAGGCCTTGCATAGCCCAAGTTCAAGCAATGGTAAGATAAAGCAAATATGCAGAACCATTGCAAAGTCTGCCCCACCCCCTGATATTTGACTAAGCCGCATTTCTACTCTTCGTTAGAAAGTAAACTCTCGACTAGAACCTATCTACATATTGGTTTCCATGGTTTTGGTATTTGGGTTTTGATTGTTATCTCTTTGGTCTCTATGGCTTTCCTAATATTCGCCTGATTTTTGTATGATGCAAAATCTAAGCCGAACACGCGGCTCATGGTGACTCGAGGGGCAAAGTTTGCCTTTTTTATGCGGATATGATTGACTGCTAGGTGAACAATGAGTAGATAGATTTCTGTGCTTTCTAAACTGCCGTCAACATTCCTGATTCCATCCAACTGCCCACAAAGATTTCAAGGCCTAACATGACGCATCCTTATGAATATAGGTTCCTGGCCTGTAATGTCTAAACTAAAAAATAAAAAGTTGAGTTCAAAGCTGTCGACTTCGTTGTTGCCAACTCTAGGGTCTGAGTGCAGGGTTAGTGTTAATGTTTATCGGCCTTGAGATAACGAAGTGGCCAAATCCCTGCAGCGGCTAGCTTTATACCGTCGCAGCTTACATTACTTCTTTATTAGAAGGCAATCCCTCTTGACTTGTTGTTTCTGATGCGCTGCGGGTGCTCGAAGTTTCGATTTTCGGTGTTTCCCCTTTTCGATTAAGACTACGAATAGAATCAGAAGATAAGTAACATCGTGGTCTCAAGCTAGCCAAGAGGCGCATCTTCAACCCTTACCCTTAGAATCCGCCAGACACGAAGTTATAGTGTTGATCTGGTGCTTGGAATGACGTGAGACGAGATAGGAAGCTGTGCTCCTTTGGTGTTCGGGTCCCCTGAAAATAACAAGCGGGTAGTTTGTGTGTGTAAAATAGAAGATTAGCATATGGGATATAATATTGTTGCAGCTATTATGTGATGCGCTGTTCCGTGGGTTTCGAGAGAATGTAACGCCAACAGGAACTAAGAGGCCGGATTGCAGCCAATCAGAGCAAGCCACTGAGTCAATCCATACAAACGTAACCAAAGCCCGTATCAACTGAGGTGGGGCTTTTCTTCTTCTATCAGCCGTGGATAAAATGAAGCTTTTTTTGCTGCGGCCGCGATAAGAACTGACGGTCAAAAAAAGCTGCTATTTTCCAACCGAACATAGCCCTGGGTTTGCTGCTCTGGGCTTCGAAACTCACGTAGCAGAAGCAGAAAGTATGGAAAACGGAAAAGGCGTGGAGCAAAAGGATCGCGGAGGACAGTTGCAGCGATTGAGTGCCTTGCCACCTTTAGCCTAGCGCGTGTTGTTAACCTGAACAAGCCAGCAGAATAAGTCTTTCTGGCTGGAATGAGGCGATCGACTACTACTACTACTACTACTATCACTACTATTACTAGGTATCGGTAAATTAGCTGTTCTTTTTGTTCCCAATTCGGCTACGCTGTGACGATAGAGCTGGCAGTAAAGGTACCGCGATTAAGGAAAGAAAGCAAGACTACCCGTTGAGGCTGTTTGTTGGATGGCGATGCTAGTTTGTGGCCGAGCACCCCGCAGTCAATGCGACAGGCGTCTACAAGCTAAAAGTTATTACTGTCCTATAGTTACTTTGCTAGTATTGGCCCCTCCGTGCACCTACAGATTCCGTTGTCAATTGCGATGATTCTGGGAGGACTTTTTTTATTATTTTATTTTAACTTTCTTCTTCGTTCTCTGGGACGGAGTCAAACTTAGATTCAAAAAGATAGTAGGATAAGATTAAAAAAAAAGAGCAGAGATGATAGCACTGATTATCCTAAACACACCCCCTCCTCTTTTTCTCATATCTTCTAGTTTTGGTGCTGGCTAGCTTGTGATACTCGAGAGCCTAACAACGCTGTGTTATGATGCGGTCTTTCGTTCTCTGAGAACTGATAACGGCCTTGCACTCCCTCTTTGGCCTTTTGTATTTATACTTAATGAGTGTATATGGTGTATAACAGAACTGAACTGCGCTATCTGACAAGTCGTAGGCGGTTATACTGCCTGTACGAGACGAAGTCGACCTTGGGGCGTCCGCCCTGTATTTTTTTTATGGCCCAACTCTGCGAGCAAAGCTGCGAATCATACTCTGGTAACGTGTCTGAAAGGTATTGGGATGATGCGGTGTGAACAAGATAGTGTATATATCTTCTCGGGTCATGGTAGAGTTTAGGTTGCTACACCCTTCTGGGTACATCAACTAATATCATTTAAGCGGCAAGTGTGCTACTATTACTGGTGCTAATTTATGTGCAATGTGCCGTATAAGAAGAAGAAAGTTGACAGTTTGTTGTACTGTGACCGAAGTTGAACTATTAGAAAAGGCATATAGCTCTCTGCCTGAGGCACTGGAACACATTTCCAACAACGCGAGAAGGATATGGAAAGTTCTAGATACTTTGAGCAGCTGCGAATAGCTTCACATGGCAGCAGCCCATCCATGTTCCGCGTGGAGATGCAGCAAGGGTGACAGACAGAAACAAGGGCTCTTAGCAAAGAACTCCCTGTTGACAATGACAAAAGAAAGGCCGGATATCTACTCATCCCACTCTGGCTTTAGGCTTCACTAAATTAGAAGTCTTTTTTTTTTAGGGTTAGGTATGGCATCATTGTTTTTTTTTTCTAAAGGGCCATCTATCTATCTTAAGCTTATCCTACCCACATCTGCGCCGCTCACCGCATCCGGAGCAGCTTGTTCGACAGCCCTACCGATGATTAGCATTGTCGAGGGTTTTGTGTCTTTCTGTTCCCTTTTTCTATTTTGTTCAAAACGTGCCATGTGCCGCTTTCCCTGTAGACTCACTCCCAGACAGAATTGATATTTTGTTCAGAACTGACGTTTTCTATTGCTGATATTTATTGTGCTGAGCCATCATTGCTATGGGACGGGATGGAGCATGCATGTTATTCCTTGATTTCTTGCCAGCGTCACAAGCTGTTGCATGAAGAATAGAAAACGCCCCAATGGCAACTGTATGGAACTATGGAACTGTGCGAGTTTCCTCACGGTCCTGCTATAATTGAGATTTTCTCTTCTATGACGATACGTAAGAAGAGGCAAAGTGAGACTCCCGCAAGATCCGTAAACACAGGCTGCGTTGCTCTGCTGTGATTGCCTTTCTGAGGTGGTAGCAGTATGGGGCAAGGCAGGTTAAGTTGATTCTGGTTAGTGATGGCGGCGACAGTTAAACGAAGCCTGCCTGGACATAAATAACGATATAAATATTTTCTTAGTAGACAGAGTGTCTCATCGCTGGGGCAGAACTGGGATGTTTGCTGCAGACCTGCAGGGCGACATAGGTATCAGCGGTGTATCGCGTCGGAACCCAGAACGGCCACGCCTGACCGAAATGGGACGCGGCTAGTACTTGAGAAGTACATTGGACGACCTAGGATAGAGAGAAAGAAAGTTTCGATGCCATTCGAGGCGGTTTCTTTCTCTGTCTTGTCCTGTTCGTTCTGGCTGTAGATGACCTTGCTTGCTCTGTGACTCTTTCCCCTTCCTAGATGAAAAGATACTGAAAGATGAGCTAATCTGAAAATTCGTTCAAATGATAAGATAGAAAGATCAAATAGACTATTAAAGTCCAGATACAAAAGCGGAGATAATATGGTGGGATACTCTGGGCTGAAAGACCATATTGACAACGCTAACACAGAAACTGAATACGATATTTTCTTTAACTCTGAGAGTTAAATTGCCCGTTCTAGCTGGCAAATAATTGCCCTGGGCGATTCCTGCTTCTGGCAATATTTTCTGAGTTCCATCCAATCTCTCCATCTCTCTCGGTTCCCAGCAGACACTCTTGCAGTCACGGATTCGCTGTAGAGATTGGTTCCAGCTGATAGCAAGCTATCTCTGTCGACTCGAGGTTATCTAAAGGCAATCTGAAGATGGATGTCTGGAGATGAAGGAATACAAACCATGAAGATCCACGGTTAGACCTAGGAGATATAGAAACACATAAAATACACAGAAATACACGATTTAAACGACCGGCATTGGCTAACTGGATGCATGCACGCCTCCCGGTAGAAAGAAAAAGACTGCTAATCATTCGCCTCAGCAGCAAACAAGAATATCGGCCAGTACGGCTGGAGAGGGGAGAAGCGAGTGAATGAAGTAAACAAGATGCCACTGCTGTAGAGCCAAAGATAAGCGGCTTTGTCGCCGTCAGCAGCGCACAGTGCAACCCTGATCCTGAACGGCCCAGAACTAGAACATCCCTGCCTCCTTTTTTTTTTTTCTTTTTTTTCTTTTTTTCTCGACCGTCCGCTGCGACGTTTATTTGTAGTGGTTTTATCTTTTTTTTTTTGTTCGTTTTTATTCTTTTATTATTATTTTTGTCATTTATCTTTTCGCTGGATTGACTCTGACTGCAAAGACAGAGCGAAAGTGGAACCCCTCTTCCCAGAACCCAGAATCCATAGCAGGAGGGAACTGAAAGGAAAGATTAGCTATAGAGGAAGCCTGTCCAACCTTCCGGCAACGTCCTTTTTAGGTGCAGCTCCGCCCACCATTTTTTAGCCCGTTCCCGACTTGCTCGACTTCTTCTCTCCTGCTATCTACTACAACATTGATATCAGTCTCTTATTGTCTTTGAGACTGGCCTCTGTTTATTTATTCGGTTGCATTCTGATAAAGTCAGCAAGACTCGCCTCAATCTAACAAACTCGCTGTTTCTCTTGTCCTGCTCGGCGCTATCAAGACGTGGCCTTGCTTGCCCGATAGCGCTTCTTCGTTATCTTCACACCATTGTTGTGATTGTTGACCTTCCATCACTGTATTCTTGCTCTCACGTCTCAACCACTTCGAATTTATCGGAGGCTTCTTTTCCCTCGAACTTCTCTTCAATGATTACCTCGCATTGAACTATCAGACACCTCATATACAAACGATACTGGCCTCTTCTTACTGTAATTGCGCTCCAAACCCCGCCGCCTGTCGTCGTCGATAATATCGATCGTCGCAACAGGAACTGGCCGCCTGTGTGCGCCACCACCGGGGGGACTATTCCCTTTGTTTTCTCGTACACTATGTCGTCGTCATACGACCAGGGACGCACTCGATCATCTCGCCGCCATGGAGCCACTTCCCCCTCTGCCGTCGCTGCCGCATAAGCCCGGCCAGCCTCTCGATGTCCCGGAACGCGCTGAGGACTACTTCGCTGATTCCGTTGCTGGCGGGGCTTCTTCGCCCAGCCTCAATAAAAACTCAGCGTCGCCGTCCTTGACGTCTTTGACGACATCGCAGGGGCTAGTCAGCCCTCCGACCCCCCGTAACACCCTCAGTATCGTGGCTTCACCCACCGAATCTATCTCGCCCGACGCTACGCCTAGTCCTTTGCCACAATTGCTGCAAAAACACACTGTCAGAGAGTAAGTTTGTTTGTCGCCGCATCTATGATTGTCATCCATTCTGCTACAATTCGCATTATTAAAATCATAGCTAACATTTCTCCCCTGATTTATAGGACCAACAAGGCTCTCAAGCACTTGGCCGACGGGCGCAAGGCCATCAACCAATACAAAGTTATTAAGGAGCTGGGCCGTGGCGTTCACGGTAAAGTGAAGCGCGCCCACAATCTCGAAACACAAGAAGAGGTAGCCATTAAAATAATCCCTCGATTCAGCAAGAAGCGCCGCCTGGGCAAAGTTACCGCCCAACTCGAGACCGACCGCAAGACTATGCGCGAGATTGCTATCTTGAAAAAGATTCGCCATCCTAATGTCGTCGCCCTACTCGAAGTCATCGATGACCCAGAACTTAAGAAGATCTATATGGTTCTCGAGTATGTCGAACTTGGAGAAATTTGCTGGCGCAAGAAGGGCCTTCCCCATATATGCGCCCATGAGCGCCGCCGTGTCGAACAGGACATGCGTTCGTCATCATTCTCCGAGGCCGAGTCTCATTTGAATCAGCAGCGTCTCCGTGAACACGTCGGAAACCTACAACTCATCCAACAGGAAGAAGACCGCGCGCTATATATGGAGCAGCCCGACCACTGGAAGGCAATGATGGAACACAGTGGAGAAGATGGTAGTAGCGCTTCCATGTCTCGAAATGTTTCTACCAATAACTTTGCCATAATGCATGCTCAAGCATCATCCGTCCCCAGCTCTGTTGTTGCCTCACGTGCCACCTCGCGCGCTCCATCTCGCAACCATTCGGTTTCTTCCCTTTCTCGTCACTACATGGGCATGAATGAAGGCGGCATCTTGGAAGAAAGCGAACATCACGACCCCATATCCGCTGCTCTCGATCGTAACATGTATACTTCTTACACCTATGAAGATAGACATCTTCGTGGCCGTGCTCCTAGTCTGAGTGAATCCGTCATCTCTCACTCCTCTCTCGACTATAACCCTCTCGTCACCCACGACGCATTTGCCGACGATTTCTCGTACGTCCCTTGCTTTACCTTCGACACTGCGCGCTCTACTTTTCGTGACACTGTCTTGGGCTTGGAATACCTTCACTACCAGGGTGTAGTTCATCGTGATATCAAACCCGCCAATCTACTGTGGACCAAGGACCGCCGCGTCAAGATCTCTGATTTTGGTGTTTCCTACTTTGGCCGTCCCATTAGAGAAGGCGAAGATGTTGGTACGGTTTCCGAGTCTGAGGCTATGGACTTCGATGACGATCGTGAATTGGCCAAGACTGTCGGCACACCTGCCTTCTTTGCCCCAGAGCTGTGTTACACTGATATAGAGACGGAGCAGTTCAAGGTTTCTGAGCAGATTGATGTCTGGTCTCTCGGTGTCACGCTATACTGCCTGATCTATGCTCGCATTCCGTTTCTTGCTGAAGATGAGTACCAGATGTTCAAGAAGATCGCCACTGAGGACGTCTTCATTTCACCCCAACGTCTTGCCCCTGTCGACCCCTCAACCTCTCCAAACACTACCTCTTTGTACCAGCGCCAGAACCGCGCGCCCTACAGAGATGATAACGATATGGTGTACGAGGAGATTGACCCTCAGCTCCGGGATCTCTTGCAGAAGATGCTTACCAAGGATCCTGAAAAGCGCATCCGCGTTCGTGACATCAAACGCCACCCGTGGGTTACAGCTGATATCCCCGATGTTCAACTATGGCTAGAGGAAACTGATCCTGCCAAACCGTCTCGTGGCCGCAAGATCCAGGTTGATGAGAAGGAGTTAGACCATGCCGTCATTCCTCTTACGTTCCTGGAGCGGGCACGGTCGGCTGTGAAGAAGGCAGTGGGTAAGGTAATGCACCCTTTGGGAGGCGGGGAGCGCGACAGCAGCAGGACTCGGCGCCGCGCTCCCAGCAGCACCACCAGCTCGTGCGGCGATCTACCCAGGGGTCCCTCTTACGTCAACAGCAGTCCCAGTCTCAATCTTCAGGCCCCACCGTCTCCTCGCGACGGTCGTCGGCGCAGTCTTCGCCCTGAAGACAGCCCGCACCCTCTTGTCCGAAGTACTACTCCCAAGTCTTCCGAATCAAGCAATGCTATGATGTACGATCCGTTGGCTACCACCTTCCCTGAAGTATCGACTCCCCATCAACCTGGCGCACCGGCTATGTACCACGACCATGTGCGTGAGAAGTCACTTGAAGATCCTGGCTACACTTCAGACCTTCGCCATACGGCTTCCCTCAGATCTCACCGCAAGTCACACAGCAAGTCCATTAGACAGAACCCGTCCTTTGATTCTTCACTCGCTAGCCTTCATCGACCCGTGTTTGACAGCGGCGATGATCTCGTGTCTATGCAGGTAACAACACTACCACCGGACGAGAATAATATACGCTCAATCTCTCGCACTCGTGGCGCTACACACAGTCACATCCCGACTGTACGCACACAATCGCCAGTCTCTTATTCCGCTAATGCCACTGCACCGTCCAGTCCTCGTCGGGCTCGTCACACTCGTACTGCTCTTCGGTCAGTCGATCTCAGTCGTGGCCATTATACCGCGGCCATGTCACCCAGAGGTCTCAACAACTTTCTATGTCTTACTCCTATTGAGAACAGCACCCGTTCAGAGCCTTGGACGCCTACGACTCCTACCTTTTTACATGAAGGCGGCGATCGCCCGTTGACTGCCCAGCGCGTGCCCAGCATCCCGGAGGCTCGCGAGAGTGGTGGTTTCGTCATCCCCGACACTCTTCCTACACATTCACTTGAGTCTCAAATCAGTACTGACTCTTCCAGTGCTGATGCTACTCTCTTGTTCAACACTACCCCTCGTACCCGGGCGTCGACCGGCTTAAGCTCGACCCTGTCTATAGTGTCAGCCTGCGAGGCCGTTGGCACGCCTATGAGCTGCCCTAGTGAGTTATCTAGCCCTGTGTCCTCGGCGAACCTCGTTCGTGAGAACCAGTGTAGCCAGTCCAACATCAACGTATCTGCATATCAGTCTGATCCGTCGCTTCCGGCTCTTCTCAGTGGCGCTAGCTCTGTATCAGCCGACCTAGATGGCGAGTTCCTTGGTGACTGTGAAGTTATAAATGCTACTAGCAGAATTTACCGGACTATTGATTCGTTGACACCTCCAGCGCCAGCTAAGGACCGCATGGAAGGCATGATGGAACTTGAGCCCTCCGAGAATATTATTCCTATCCAGCTCGATGATGCAGCTCACTCGGTACACTCAGCGTCTCCTTCGTCTACTGCATCCCCCCATCGGGCTGAGGAAGGCGACGATGCTGATGATAGTGACAGCGACGAAGGCCTAACTCTGCCTATGCGCCGCCGCACTCGCATGACTGATAGCTCGAGTGGCACATCGGGCACCAGCAGCAACCGGTTCTTGCCCAAAAGACGGGATACCGACGCCAGTATCTGCAGTAATGACACTGCTAAAAAGGTTGATTATGCCCAGTAAATAAAGGCCGTAGTAACCTCTGGCGCATTACCCATATCAATGGCCTCTAACTACAACTTTCTGACGACCAATATTCTACGAAATCACACTGGAATCAAACGAAGCAAGCAACAGACTATGTGCTTCATTTGTCTTTTAGCATATTCTATTTTCAAATTATGTAACCTCGCATGACTCCCTCGTTATTTCACGATACCTTTGCGATACCCTCTCCTGCTTCTCGCATGTCTGCATACAAATTTTTGGCTTTATTTCTTACAGAACACTTATTATATCCCCCCTATCTCTGGTATCAATCCTTATTATTACATATCACACTGCATCTTTCTCATTATATCTAACGATCATCGCCGTCATATACATATTCTCTTGACTATCATTTTTTTGGGCGGATTCAGCTGTTTTTTTTTCTCTATAAGGACATTGTTTCCTAAATTTTTTTTCTCAAATTTATTGCCAAGCGAGAGTGCTTTTTATATCTGTTTTTTATGTATCTTGAAGTTTTCTAGCTAAAGTAGAAGACAAAAAGCTATCAAACTTGAATCATGACGCTTCTCTTTTTTTTCTTGATAATGATGATTAATAAATAAACTTTTTTTTTCTCAAAACTTATACTGAATCTACCGTGGATAGTTTATCTGATTATTCCTACATAGTATCTAAATACAGAAATGGCCAATCAAACAAGTCGAAGCATGGCATCATATGCATAAAAGTTCCCTCAAAGCCTAATATCTAATAAGTCGTGCAATGATGTTTTGAGAATATTTTTTTTTTTTGATCAAAGCCATATATATTGGTTATATATACAAGCTGTTAACTTGTTACGTATATTGCCAACAACTATTTCGTTACTTATTCTACAAAGACAATGAATGGACTAGAAACCGGCCTGCGGATTTTCTATTCCTGGTAGATTCTTGTTGGCTGCGGCAATAAAAGATGTGAAACCAACAGACCCAGCCCAAAGGTGATAAAAATACCGGCAATATTTAGAACCGATGTCAATAGCGGTCTGCGCCGCGGTGTGTCGTCGATATCGTTAGAGATGCGTTCTAGCCGCTCGCCCAGCTGTGCGACACTAAAGTTTAAGACGCGGTTACGACCAGCAGCAGCCATCATTGCGAGTCTCTGCACGGTAGCATGTTCGTCGCTGAGTACAGCGGCTATGACCTCGCTCCAGGCAGCGATATCTGTGGGATCGCGTAGCCAGCCGGTAGCGCCGTCAAGGACAGTTTCGACGGGGCCGCCATTGTTGCAGGCGAGCACGGGGACGCCGGCGCCCATGGCCTCAAGCGGCACGATGCCGAAGTGTTCATGCGACGGGGTGTACACGAGCAGACGGGCGGCGGCTAGTAGGGCGGTCTTGAGGACGGCGGGCACAGAGAGCAGGAAGAGCACGGAGGCGGTGGGCGGGGCAGAGAGTGCAGTCACGGTGGTCTTGGCAGTGTAGGTCTGGAGATCGAGAGATGCGGCGAGCTGCGAGAGCTCGTTGTGATAGTCGACGTTTTCGGCGACGCGCGGGTCATAGCCGCCGGCAATGACGAGGCGCACGCCGGCGCGTTTGGAGGCGGGAATGGCCGCGAATGCCTTTATGGCGAGGCCAATGTCCTTCTTGCGCTCGAAGCGGTTGATGCTCAGCACGACCTTTTCGTCCATCCACTTCACAGAATCTGCGGCGGTGATTTGCTTCACTGTGTTGGATGAGGCTGGCTTGTCACTATCGATCTCAATGGCGGGGTAGACGACACGTAGATCACGCTGGGCTAAACCCGGCATGGTCTTGGCCACCATGCCCTTGGTAAACTCGGAGTTGACGGCGATGGCGTGGGCATAGCCTGTGCTCCACTGCTCGACCCAATCGAACGGAGCACGATACAGGCGCTTGGCAAGACGATCCCGACCGTGCGCAAGCAGCATGTCGGGGAAGTGGCAGTAAAACAGGATGCCCGGTGCTGGGAACAGGTATTGCAGCATCGGCAGGCCGGCCGAGAGCTGGTCAATAATGAAGGTGTCGGGGCTCAACGAGGCAAGTTCGCCAGTCAAGTAGATCTGCAGGATGAGGTGTAGCTGGCGGATGATGGAGCAGAAGATGGTTAGGCGGGTCAGGAACGACGCAGGGAAGAGGTTGCCACGGACGCGCACATCAAGAGTTCCTATTAAGAAAGATATGATAAGTTTGACTAGGCACATAGCAAGGTGAGATATGGGCGGACGGGGAAGCTGTGCATGGAATGACTTACCGTCTCGGGCCTCTTCGAAGCAATGGCCTGGATCGCAAAACGAGGTGAAGATTACAACCTTGTGGCCGCGGTTTTGCAGGCCTACGGCCGCATCGACAACAAGACGCTCAGCGCCGCCGATGCCCAAATCGGGATGGAAGAAGACAAAAGTCTTTGATTTCTTCTGCGGCTCTGCCATGACGATTTAGTTTGATTTCAAAACAAACAAGGTGTGAAGTTGCGCTTGGAAAGAAAATGTTGTTCCCAAGGCGCACAAGCCCTGTTCAACCGTTTTGTTCTGCGACAAAGGAAGGTAAGCTTTGAAACTTGGCCAAAGTAGTATAGACAATACAATACAATATAGACAGACTGAAATGCTATGCTGCCAGCTGGCATTATCGGCCCCCCTCCAGCTGGCAAAAATATGGATTCCTCGTGATCAAAGATGGGCGGTCCTTCCCTTTTTAGGAACAACCATGTCGAAGAAAAGTAACAAAGTGGGTCCGTGCAAGCTATACGTCCAGGGCAAAGAAGCAATGCTCGACATGGTCATAGCTTGCAACGCTAACTTAGGTTATCCGTATTAACGCATCATGTGAAGAAGGATTAGCGCAAAGTGGCTAGCAATACGTCGGCCCACGGCTATTTCTTGTTTTGAGTGTCAGAAGAAACAGGCTTACCAGCCATGAACAAAGGCGTTCATAAATTCTCCTGCTGCGATCATTTCCTTCTCGTCTTCACCTCCCTTTGATATATTTCTGAACCACAAACAATACATAAACAGCCTCGTTGATTATCGGGGTTTTTTTTTGCCATTATCATTAAGACTTGCATAATCATCCACCGCCAGTTAGTCTCGCTTCTCCTTGCCAGCCACAGCTTGATTTCGTCCTCTAAGCAGCCTGTCTCTCTCTACCAAGTCTTCTTCGCCCTCTCTTCTCCTCAGTGCCTCGGCACACACATAAACCATCCACAACCCGTTCTCGCAACCATGGCTCAGCTCTTTAGCATCAACATCCCCGGCCTGGGTCCTTACCCCGGCGGCTCGCTTCTCGTCACAGAACCCGCGCCTGCCGTTTATCTTCTGACCCTGACGTACGGCCCTGACAACCGCCTAGTCACCCCCGTGTGTTCTGCGCTACTTGAGGCTCTCGATATTTTGGAAGCCCGTTACGCCATCGGCGTGGTCATCACTACGTCAGGCATCCCCAAGTTTTACAGCAATGGCCTTGACCTACAGCATGCCGTTGGCACCGGTCGCGATTACTTTGTCAAACACTTGTACAAGCTGTGGTACCGCCTGGCTACCTACCCCATGCCCACCATCGCCCTGATGCCCGGTCATGCCTTTGCTGGCGGTTTCATGACCGCCATGTACCACGACTACCGTGTGATGAGCCCCGCGCGCGGCTTCGTGTGCCTCAATGAACTCGACTTTGGAGTCCCCCTCAAGCCGCAGATGATGCATGTGTTCCGCGAAAAGCTGAACCACGACACTTACCGCTCCCTCGTGCTCGAGGCCAAGCGTGTCTCTGGTCCCGAGGCCCAGGGCACTGGCATCGTCGACGTGCTCGGCGGCCTTAATGAAGCCCTCGAACTCGTCGCTTCCCGCAAGTTGACTGAAAAGGGCCGCACCGGCATCTACGGTCTCATGAAGCGCGAGATGAACCGTGGTCTGCTCGGCATGCTCACTCCAGAGGGCTGGGACCGCGAGGAGGAGCGCGAACTGGTGCTGAATGCGCAGCTTGAGAAAGACTACAATGCCCGTGGCTTACAGGCGCCCAAGTCGAGACTGTAAAATAACCCAGCGCTTCTTTGTTATTAGGGCTTTATCTTCTCTTGTGTATATATTAAATCTTGACGTTATCTGGTAACAACAGGTCAGTAAGCGAAAATCAAAAAGAAAAAGAAAAACCAGATCCAATCCAGCCTACAGCTCATAGTTTCACAATCATATGCGAAGCATGTCATTTACGACATTCACTCCCATCAAGGATTAAATTCCCAGCAGCATTGGGACGGTCCAAGGTTTTTTTTTCTTTCATATGCATGTTAACATGATTCCAAGACATCATCAGCTCTATATCTGTATAGTGGGGAACCCCGTATATATGTGTGTATGAATATGGAGAGTAGAATTTTATTCGCCTATTTCGAAGCTATGATCTTGATATAAGCTAATACATAGTAAATAGCAATTGTGGCAAGTAGTCTAGTGAACAATAAAACTGATATAATGATGAATAAAGGATAAACAAGTAAGTATAATAAGTGAAAATAGATGAATAAACGACTGGTTCGGTAATCAAGCGACATCATCTTCGTGCCGCGGGTATCAGAAAGCAAAGCAACATCTCTAAAAAAACGAACATCATTGTGTGTAGTATGCGAGTATAAGTGTGTATCCATATCGGTGTGTTTATCAAATAAACAAATAAAGAAAGACTTGAGAGGTTTCGGGCATCTTCTTTCATTTTCTTCTTTCTTCATTCTGTTTTCCAATCAGCTCGATGTCGACGGTGCTGAAGATGCCGACGCCACTGCCGCCAGCCGCAGTTCCCTCTGGCGCAGTACCTCGCGCTCGCGTTCTTGTGCCCGTCCGCGCTTTTCCATAACATCCTCACGTTTGACGACTCTGCGCAGCGCGTCACTAGCCTGGACGAGGCCGTCGATGCTGATGGCGTGATTGGTCATCTGGTGGTTGATGTAAGTGTACACGCCAGCGGGACCGCCGCAGCCTAGAAGCGCCGGCTCGTTGAGCTTCAGTAACGCTAGTGCGACTTGAAATAGGAACGTGCTACCATCCTGCGTGCACAGAACAACATCCCATACGCGGAACAGGGCTTCGGCAGATAGGCAGTCAGTGAAGACACTGAGGAACCATTGGAAGGTAAGCGCCTCCAGTTCAATTCCCAGGGCGTCTAGATGTGCCGAGAGTCGGGGCAGTACCGATGCGACATACTCACGCAACACGTGCTGGTCAGCGCGCGAGGCAAGAAGCCAGTGATCGTAGTATCCATGAGGCAGAATCTGTTCCACAATGCTAGCCAGTATCCAAAAGGCATCTTCGGCAGCCGGTGTGATCAGAAGCAGATTAGCGGCAATCAGGTTCATACCTTGACAGTATCCCACCTCCTTGTTGCGGTGCGCATACGCAAGAAGAACTTCATTCAGCTTAGCCACACCAGGGCCTTTGCGGAAGAATATGTTGTCCGTAAGCGTGCGACGGATGTCCATATCGATCTGCGACACAACCGTTTCGTCTAAGCCCTTTTCACCCTGTGTGACGATATCGTCATAGTATCCAGGAATGCGCAACGCAGTCGCTCCAGAGCATTCAGCCCAGATCTTGGCACGGTACGATACGGGAATACCGCCGAGGACTAATGCCTTGAACTCGTTCCACTTAGCCCGGCCAACTTTGCCTTTATTACCTAGGCCAGCAATTCCAATCATCTCGCCATCAGCCAGCTTAGTTTCAGGCAGAATAACTGCAGGCGCCTCAAACCGAGCTTCAGCGGCAGCCATAGCAGCGGCAACAGCAGCTTCTCCCTCCTTCTTACGCTCAGCACGAACTTTTCTTAAAAAGTCATTCCAGCGGACAGTCCGCTCTCGCTGCAAATGATCGTGCATTTCGCTAAGCTGCTTGAGAAGCAGTTTGACCGGCTCAGGATCGTCTGCAGCCTCACCTAAACTATTTGCTAGAGATGGGGATGTCGACGAAAAAGCAGTTGTTGCTACGGTGGTTCCAGTAGCAGCACTTTCTACAGAGGTAGAGGCAGCTGTTGTAGTGTTGGCTGTAGGAATGAAGCCACGAATCTTTCCCTGTGCCACGGAGTTGGAGCCCGATGACGATGTCGTTGCGGATAGGGACGGTGATTTAGGTGGCACGGGGTCAGCACCCTCTGTCACTTCGAGCGAGGGTACATTTATCGAGGGAGTATGCGCAAGTAACTCCGTAGGGAACGTTGCCACTTTAAGATAATCTTGCCAGGGCGCTTTGTTATCATCGTTGGTAAAGTCTTGAGATGGCGAGATAGGGCGGTTTGCGTCATCCGCCTGCTCGTCCAACAGGTTTGGCGAAAGGCCAGCACGAGCGTTGTTGTTAGTGAGCATCTCCTTGGCGACATTCTTCTTATCCTTTTTGCCAAGGTTTTGTGCCGTGCGAGCAGCTTCACGCTGTCTCTTTTTGCGGCGTTGGTCGTAGATGAAGCCATAGCGGTCAGTCAGTAGGTTCTCCCGGATAGCATAGCGATTATATATGTGCGTTAGCGTAGGTGGCTGTGCATCTGGTGGCAGAATAGTATCCATCTCGACAGGGCCAAAGCTTTCTGTCGATCGTACAAGATCAGTTGATGAGCCCGGTGGGCTATTCTTCATGCTGTCCCATCGCTCGGGCAAACCACTGCGAGTCGAAACAGGGATAGGCGCAGCTCCGTTGCGACGGGTAGAAGCGGTCACGCCTACAACAGACTTGATGGAATTCAAAGACGCCATCGAGCCTTTGGGCGTAAGCTGCATCGACAGTGCCCTGGCTGCAGGCGAAGGCCGGGCTTTGGCCATGTTTGTGTGAACTGCCAGATTCGCAGCTGCATTTCTAGTACGGCCGCGCGGCGTATCATTGTCACGAACTGGGCCTGAGCCTCCGCCAACAACTAGCCGCAAAGCAAGATTGGCCAGAGACGTCTTGTGAGAAGACTCACTCTGCATGGTGCTGATACTAACACTCGAAGACCGACTCGGCGATCTAACTGAACCCTCGGGTACTGGAGATTCGGAAGAGCCATCATCAGGCGGGTTGAACAAACCATCTTGTAGCGGCGGTCGCTTATCAGTTCCACGAGCTCCTGGGGCCTTGCGGGATGTCTGGCCCAAAGAATCTCCTTTATTTGGTGTTCCACCCCAAAGTAAGTATTTCCAGCCTTTGATCGTGCCTTTAGATGTAGCATGCTGGTGGCTATTGTCCATGACAGACGGCGGGACAGAGCTTGATATAGCACGAATTGTAGCATCTCTGTTAGCTTCATTGATAACATCGCTGTCCATAGCGTCACTCATCATGTCCGACAGCATACTAGTCGGTCGGGTTTTAGAGGCCTCAGGATCGCGCATCTCTGCTTCGACAACTTTGAGACGTTGCTCAAGCTCAAGACTGGAGAGTCCGCTCTCCCGACAGATGCGTCGAAGTGCACGCTCACGTTCTTCGGCGCGTCTCCGGGCCATTGACATCTGGAGATCTCTTGTGGCAAGATCCTCTGCAATTTGGCGCACAAGATAGATAGCACCATGGCGTACAATAAGACGCTCAATGTGCTCATCATCAGCCAGATGAAGTGCCCCGGGAATTTTTTGGACGGCAATTGGGTCGTCCTCGAACAGACCACGCGATTCCACATGGTTCGGTGTTACTCGGGTAAGATTCTCGACGATAGAAGCAGAAGATGTGTTCGCCGTGGTTGTAATTGGTTGTGCAGGCGTTGTAGAGGGAATGATCCCAGAGCTCATCCCAAAACGGTCACGAGAGCACGAGCGATCTTTGCGACTGCGTGGGGCCTCGATAGCACTTCTTGTTCGCGGCATTGGTGGTGGTCGTATAAGTGGCGGTTTTCCCTTCATCCGCAGTTCAAGCGGACTCTTCGCAGGGCTTCTAGCGCTTCCTGTGCTACTCAGCTCCCCACCAACACTACCGAAGTCAAAAACATCGCTTTCGAGTAGTGGTGACTCGCCCGAGAACGAAGGAAACGACGTAAGGCTCTTATCGCTGCCGGTCGTAGATACTGAGGTAGTCGACTGCTGGGTTCCCATAACAGGGCGCCGCCGTGTGCGGGCTGATCGGTGACTTCGTGATGATGCCGTGCTATGGGTTGAGATGGACCTCTCGAGGCCGATGGCAGTTGTGGGAGTCGAGGTCACTGAAGAAGGTGTGGCGCACGGCGAGCTTACAGGTACAGATGATGACATGGCGATAGCAGCAACGCGACGTGGGCTAGCTGTGGCATTGCCAGAAGCCCTGATAGTCGCCATGTTCGCGATCGCGTGATGCCGCTCGTGATTACTCGTTCAAGTGCGTTTACAGGTAATCAGGTATATGTAGTGTAAAATCGCACAGTTGATATAATACGATATGGATGTTGAGACTAGATTCGATTACAAGCGCGCTAAGGCAATCATGATACAAAAACGAAGAAGTCTGATCTATAGTAGCAAGCACGACAACAGCCTCCGCTATAGAAGAATCGTTGGAAAAGCAGCGTATGCAATTAGTAGTATAGCCAAGGGCTGAACGAGGCCCCGTCCAGTGAGGAGCAGACGAATGAAGCGGAGAGGAAGGCAATGGAATGTAACTGTGACCGTGCGTTTCGTTTCGTTTGAGGCGGAGGCGGCGGCGAGACCATGTAAGGGACTCTAGAAACAGTAACAAAGGTCAATAGAGGTAAAAAAAAAAAAAAGAAAAAAAAAGAAAAAAAGAAAGAAATTGGAGGAAAGCGGCACGCAGTCGACAGCAGCGATTGACCATTGATAGCTAAAAGCAGTGAATGAAGAAGAAATGCAAGTTATAAGATCAGGAAGCGGACAAAAGAAAGAGGCACGAGAGTCTAGGGATCTTTGCCACATATAGAGATTTGGTTGCCAGAAAGGGGAGGCAAGCACTAGCATGAAGAAGCTACTAGCACTGCTGAATTTGGTAAGTAGCCCTCGTTTGTAGAGCTAGGTAGCATGCACGAGGCCTAGCACCAAATTGTATTTTTCTTTTTATTTTAAGCTTCAAACTGTTGTCACTGCAAGGTCAGCTGAAGGCTTTAAGTGAATTAATTTCCTGCAGCAAAGATGCAGTAAATTGTAGCCCGAAAGCTGGCCCTGTCAAAATCATGCTTCAGTCGCTGCAAGTAAATTTCAACTACCGGCGTGGGCTAAATTGATTTCGCTTGAGTAAGTCTTCCTTTTTGGTGTCTTTTGGTTGTGTCAAAAGCCTAGGCAAATCTAGAGCCAGGATCCAGATGAAGAATAAGCGTCCAGAGGCGAGGGGCAAAAGCAGTAAAGCAAAACAAGTTTGATTCCCTAAATTAGAAAGGCCGCTTCTGATCTCTAATCAGTCAGCTCTACCAAAAATGTTTGGCAGCGTTTCAAGGTTGCTCGAACAAGCTTCAAGATAGCGTCGCAGAGCCTAAATTGTTCCACTGGCACTGTCTTCTGTTTCTATCTCACTATCCAAGAAGCCCGTAGCTAATCTAGTCCAATCCAATATAAATCTGCAGCACGTTCATCTTGCCAACCGACGGGCCTCACCGTCGATCTCCATTGTCCTCATGACTTCTTACCATTGAACAAGCTCTGGTTCTTGGAGCCTAAGACATGGTTCATCCTGCCTAGTTTTTCTGGTCCAGCTCAACTTCAGTCAGTCCTTCACATGATTGTAAAAAGACTGTTGGGCCTCATACCGTCCACTTGGCCGGGTTGTATCTTCTTTTGGTAAACAAAGCGTAGCTCGCTCCTCACAAGAAACGCAACTAACCCTTGATATATAACCCTATTATGTGTTGTCCATGTCACTTTGTGAATCTACTAGTACAGTTTTCCAGTAGTGAAAATCCATGGAAGATAATATATATAACACTCATGTGCTTTGCACGCATTGACACCCCTTCATTGATCCCCAAGTTGCTGAGCTTAAACTCTATATTACGTCTAACTGTTTCTAACATCGGCTAATTAGCGCGCTTAAAAAACATCAGCTCTTCTTACCTGCCTCCTGTATCAAGCAAGATAGGCAGACACCTCAGCGCTACATATCTTGACGATATTCATGAACAAGTTTCTTCCAATGGCGCAATGTTGATTAAAAGATCTTATAATTAACTGAAGCGTAAAAGGACGCTTGAACAGTGCACAGTTTTTATGTATGTATGGGCATAAGTAATGCAATCTCTCTCAGTTTCCCTTTTGCAACCCATTCCTTAACAAACTCGCAAAACTCCTTTGTTGATAGACGACGAACACTACTAAGTAGAAACAAGAAAGACAAATAAATGATAAAAACCATACAATAAACTCCTCATGCCTAGAATAAAAACCTTCTGAACGAAATAAAGGAAATAAGCCGTTTCAAGCCACAGCCATGCTGCATGCATGACCTTGGAAAAATAATGCAATCAAGGAACGCGAGAAGACAACTTGAAAAGTGAAAAAAAAAAAAGAAACTATAGTACATTGAAAAAGAATGCTGTGTTTTGGGTGCTGCAGCAACCCACAGAGCGAGCTTAGGCAAAGCTGTCCTCTGCAGACTAGCGACTACTCTCCTCGCCGATACACTTCGTTTCGTCCGCCTTAGTCTTTTTCTTCTCGCCATCCCCCTTGCCGTTGGCCTTTGACTTCACCTTATTCTTTTTCTTCCTTTTCTCGTCATCCACAGGCTCGCCCTTTTCCGTGATCTCTAATGTTTTTTCGTCGCGAAAACTCCACTCTACCAGAGATTTGGGCACCATGCCATCACGCACCAGTTCCTCAGACACTTTGTCCTGGCCTAAAACCTCTGTTCTTGTAAACTCTAACCCGTCAAGCACCCTGAGGCGCGCACAGCAGCCCACCAGAACCATCTGGTATAACCGTCGCCGCAGTTTAGTAACCCTATCTAACCGGGCAGCAAACGCACGATCGCGGTTAGGGTCCAGGTTAGCCAGTGAGAACGGATCAGGCATCTCGCACTTAGATAAAGAGAGCAGCTGCATGGTTGGTGGATAGAAGCCGAGTGTCATCGGGTTGTCACGCAAGTCAAGATGCCCAATATGAGGGAACTCGGTAAGTAGACGCGTTATCAAAGTTGCGTTAGACAGTCGGTTGCCAGCGGCCAACAAGCGCTTTACACGCGGAATGAACATAAGTGGCAAGAGATCTTCCAGTGCGTTAAAGTTGACATTGATGGTACGCAGGTTGGGCATACACTGCCCTAGATGAGGTGGCAAAGACTGAAGACCGCAGTTGGCTAGCTCAAGAAGTTGGAGATTGAGGAAATCGACGGGAGGTTCAAAGGTCTCGATGGCATTTCCAGACAGGAAGAGTTTGCGAACTTCATAGGCATGGGCCAGGAATGAAAGGTTGAGCGGTTCATCGCCACGCTGCTCTCGCAGTGAAAGGCTGTCAAGATGCCGAGCATGATAGGAGCTCGAAAGCTCAACAATGCGGTTGCGGTCAGCATGAAGAACACGCAGACCTCCAAGGTAACGCAGATCCAAGTTAGAAATTTCGTTGTCGCCAATCTCAAGAACACGAAGATTTAGCATCTTAGCGGATATACGGAATTCTGTAAGGTGATTGCTTTGGAGCTTCAAAACAGCAAGTGCCGGTAGAGCCTCAAGATTACGAACGTTACAGATTGCGTTGCCTGCAACATCAAGTTCGCCCAGACGCTCAAACATGCAATTAGCAAAGTCAAGTTCGCCGATGTTGTTGCCACGAGCCCGGATACTTAATAGACCGTCATGATTCCCGAGACCTTCGAGACTAGTAAGTTGGTTGTTGTCAACACGAAGGCTACGAAGATGTACTAGATTTTTCAACGCTGAAAGACTCTTAAGCTCGTTGTTTGAAAGATCAAGGTATTGTAGGTTCATGAGATGGCCCCAGGATGCCATTTCAGTAATGTTGTTTTTGGCAATCTTTAACTGGCGCAGACTCGATGGTACTCCATCAAGATGAGTTAGAGCGTTGCTAGATGCATCCAGCTTGACTAGACGGCCACAGAACTCGTCTAGCATATGAAGGCTGCTAAGGCGGTTCTCGTGTAGATCCAAGTCTTCAAGATCCTCCCAGAAAGTGACCGAAGGCTCGGTCTCGGTAAGGCGTTCAACAAGATCGCGAACAGTGATGGACATCACACGCTTCGACCCATCTCCAGTCTGAAAATGACGCTCGCCAATAACGTAACTGACTTCCAGGGCGTAAGATTCTTCCGCGTGCATTGTAAACTCCGATAGTGGACTGAGAGAGTACCGTCCCACGTTTCGGGCAATAGTAGCACTATCGTTGCCTATGTGGGGGCTGCGCTGCATGATTCTATGCGCAGGGGTAGTCACCAGGAAGCTCAGGCTTGCGTTGGCTCTTCGCTCTGCAGCAGCTGATGCCGAGGGATGTTCAACAAGACTAGTCTCCAAGATGGTGAGTTGCTTGGTCTCGTCATAGTCGCTATCATGACGACCATTGCCATTATTACCATTGCCATTATTACCATTGCTACTATCCTCTTCACGCTCATCAATGCGAGAGACAGGACGCGGAACAAAAGCAAGGCGAGTAATGGAAGCTTTCCGTGATAAAGGCCGTGGGTTCGTACTGTTACTCATCTTACGCAAAGATGGCTTCAAGGCAGACTTTGCGGTAGACCCGGGTGTGCCAAGGGCCGAGTTATCAAGGCCATGTGCCGTGTTAGGCGGTGCCGGTGGCAGATTCCAACGAGAATCATCTTCACTGCCAGGAGAAACATCACGAATGATTGAGGCAACGGGAGAGGAGAATGAGATGGCGTTCCTCTTTTTGGCTGAATTAGACAGAGGAGGATGTGAGGGTACTGAATTCTGTGCTGGCGTTTGTTGTTGAGATATCGTCAGTTGAGACACAGGCCGTTTAGAAAATAATTGAGGATGGCGTTCAGGGCTCAATGACACGCTTGGCGAACGGCTACCAAGTTTAGCAAACTCATCTATAGCTCGAGGAGACATATTCTCGCCAACGGCCGTGTCAGGTGAGAAAGTAACAAAGCCTTTCGTAGGTTTAGTTCCAGGAGACGTTTTAGAGGGAGAAGAGTTAGGCTCAATAAAGCGCTGCTCTTGTTCAACGGCAGCTCCAGTGCCCAACTGTAAGTTGCGCATCTCGACAGTCAGATCAACAGATAAATCAGGGATGCTACCGAAAGGGTCTTCTTCACTGTCGTCCGTTGGAAGCTGAGACAGTTTGACTGCCTGGCGGTCGTCATTCGGGATGGTTATTCTCGAATCTGAAATTGGCAACGACAACTGTGAGTGAGATTCTCTGTGCTTAACCCAAATCTTTTTCTCTCGGTCGAGGAACATATTCCCCACCTGGTCCGGGATAAGATGAGAGATACTCTCTGGTGCAATGGTTTTCTTAGAGTCAGATGTGCGAGACGATGTTGTGTTGGACAAGGATGTCCGCGAACCATGAGATGGGAAATCATCGACACGCTGGCTGTTGGCCAAGATATCTGCTGGCATGTCAGGATTGCGAGTGATCTGAATGTTAGGCGGATCACTGAACTCTGCGCCATCGGGCAGATCCGCGAAACTAAAGCGGCTGCTTTTCGGTTGCGCGTTTTTCATATTCGCTGGTAGCCGATATACTTCCGGCTGTTGTATCCGTCTCTTGATATAATTCTGCTTCTGCTGCTCTTCCAAGAGCTGTTGCAGCTCTTGCGCTTCCTTAATCGCTTCGTGTGCTTGGCTCACGGAACGAGCAGACGACGAAATCAGGTCGTTCATGTCACCCAGCTCCTGATACTTGAGTAGTTTACTAGCAATCTCAGGGTCTATTTCAAGCACCGATGGCCTAGACACAGGACGAGCGTTATCACGGCTCGGGGGACGGTCAAAGAGTTCCTTCGTAGATGATTGATAACTATCGTCGTCCTTGTACTCTTCCCCTAGCTCACTAGCATGTTCGCTCACTGGATCAAGCAGAGAAGGTGGATTTACCTGATTGCGAATCATTGCCATGATTTTGCCAGCTTTGTCAAGGAAATCTTGTGTTTTGATTGATGGTTTTCGGTCGGAAGTGGCGTTTGGCTGAACACTAGTCGCGCGTAACGGCGTGGCTCGAGGAGACGGTGATATAGAGAATGCCGGTGAGTCAGGTACCACATAGCCGTGTAAAGGAGATAATTGACGAGATCTCGGGGACGATGTTGGCCATTCAAGATCCTGATCGTAATGAGCTGGTGAAGGCATCTTATGCTCCGCGGAATCCGTCAGCAGGTTAGTAGATCGTACTTGCTTCACCAGTTTATCCATCCCATAGGCAATGTCTGATTTATGGAGAGTACGCCGTCTTTTTGGGGTGGGGTCTTTGGAGGGTGATGTTCGAGGGCGTTTGCCTTCCGCGCTTCCATCTCTTCGTGGTGTCAGCTGTAATGAATCTTTAGCAAAGCTCTCCGTGGGTAGATCACTGGGGGCCGTCATAGATCGACCGCGAGTGTGGCCCCGAATTCGGCTCCGTGGAATCCGTAGGTCTTCTATCAATATCTGCGGCACTGGGATTTTGCGGCACAAAGATCCGTTTTCTGGAGTGATAGCAGGGGATACATTCTTCTCGTCAAATGCAAAGCCCTCAAGGTCGCCGCGGCCAAAACTAGGGTGATGTTGGCGCTGTGCACCATTGGAAGCATAGTAATCATTTTTGACCTTGTGCTTAGCATCTCGAATCTCTGGCGATGGTTCGCGCACAGAGCTTGACATATCATTCTCGAATTGGCTGATTCGCCGCACAAGAAACTGATTCGTGAACGTGTCATACGGCCCGAATAGCTTCAAGGGGCTGCGCTGTGGTGAGGTGCTACCCCCAGCCTGATGGTAATCTCTGATGACAGGTTCCAACATTGGTAGTTGGTGGATGGACTGGGCAGTTGGTATTTGGGGACGCGAATCAATACGAATAGAAGGGAACTGCTTTGGGGTGCTCGCCTGAAGCGATTCCTCAGGTAACATCTCCGATGATTCTATTCCCATGCCAGGACTTAGCATACGGTGCCTAAAGGAGCCTTCGTTAGAGCGGCCACCTCTTTGCATGTTGATAAAGCCGCCATTGCGCATGAATTGTTCGGATGAAGTGCCTGAAGCTTCAACATAAAAATCGTCAAACACGTCTTGTGAAGGCATTCTACCCTGCATTCCGTACTGATTCAGGCGCAAACTCTCCAGGCGATGTCTAAAGTCCAATTCAGGTGGCCCCAGGATACCAAACTCCAGCTCTAGTTTGCCGTCCTGGTTTTTAGTTGGTGACACTATGATAGGGCTGAAAGTCTCATTGCGTACTACACTTTGATTGCTCGGCTTACGGGCATCGTTATTGTTGTAAGGAGTTGGACTTAGTAGGTGGTGCCCTTTGCTGTTATCCTGGAATGACTTCAGCGGTCGGTGTGCGCTGGTGTCCGTATAGTTCTGTGATTCGTCATTCAGAAGATATGTTGGGAGCTTGCGCGGGCTGGGACTCGGGCTATGGTCGACGAAATCGGAGGCAAGTGAGTCCTCGAACTCTTTGCTAACAGCAGGTCTTCTAATGTGGTATACAGGTGGGCTTGAGGGAAGTGTGATATCGTGACGCAAATGGCGGTCGGGAAGCGGTGTTTCGTCAAACTCGATGGAGGGGCGAACGGCGTCCAGGTTCTGTAAAGATATTGTTTGTGGCGGCTTGAATATATTTTCAAGCCCTTCAGCAACTGCCGAATGGAAAAGGTCGCGCTGCTCGCCATAGCCTAGCTCTCCTTTGAGCAATCGGCGCTTCCATTCTGGGGTTGCTCCAGTTTTATGGTATGTGTCCGAGATGTAGATGGTATTATGCACCACAGAGTTCGAGTTTGACGCTATGGTTCCCATTGAAACTGTACGCATGTCGCTGTTGCCGTGACGTACATTCTCTGGTATGTTCGTATCATTGGAAGAGCGCTCGCCAAGCGGCGCGCTCTCACTAGCAGCTGCGGTGGTCTTGAATCCGCCCAGCGGCACCGGTATCCTACTAGGAGATGATGCCTTGGCTTCTGGGAGGTTGGTGTTTTCGGGTTTAGGCTGAGGCTTGGGTTCTTTAAGCTGGGGAGATAGTTCTGACGGCGGCTGAGATGGCCAGTCTTCAGAGAGAGAATCAAGCCATGCATGAGCAGCCATTGTGCGAGATGGCGCTATTGCTTGGTCGGCAGCGTGGGAGGCGATGTTTGGATGTTATAAATGGGATGGAATCAGCAGCGTATTAGCAACGAGTAGTCGCGTCGCGTGCTCCAAATAATGCGGGAATTGATGCAGATGATATAGTTGATAAATCGTCAAGGCTGTACGTTGGAACTTAGACTTGACACATAGTGTTTAGTTTTGTTGTGTGCGCGGGGTTCAAGCGAGGCGGCGAAGAAATACAATCAGATAGGACAGCCAGAGACAGAGACAATGATGGTCGCAAAACAGGAAGATTGAAAAGAAAAGGCTCTGTCTGGCGGACAACGAAAGGTGAGCGCTCAAAAAATATGGTGCTGATAGCCAAAATCTGCACGTCTGCCAGATATTCGATGAAGGCCAATCGCTGAATAGCCCTGACGACATGCAATAATGGAAAATTTAAAGGTCTGAATCTAAAAGTGTTGAGAGAAGATGTCCATTCCTACGATCCAGATGGGCTTGCTCGGTTTGTTATCGTTACTATTACAGCGGTCGTATTGACAGCCTTGGCTTGGCCTTGCATGCTCCAGAGCTTTTTAGCGCGTTGATGCGCTGTGATTGGCCAAAAACGCTGCCAAAGTAAACAAACTTGCGGGTTTCACATATCGACACCAAAACAGAGATTTAGCTAAACCTTGTTCACAACGCCAGTGCAACCCTCAGTTGAAGGTGATCAAGATATGTCAAAATGTACTACGTCTTCTTCTAGTATCACTGCAGGATTTTTTCTGTATATATATTCTTATTCAGTATTGGTGCACTTTATGTAGGTGCTTTTCGGCTTTCCTCTTAGCATCAATCGATGATTTTCTACAGTTATCTCCGTACCCCTAAGTCATGGCGCTGTGTATGTTTTGTTTTATGACGATTGCCAGAATATAACGATAAACATATACTACATACTTATAATTGACATGATAGCTACTAGACGCTATCAATAGTAATGACTTTTAGACATACTGGTCATATTTCATGGGGTTGTCAAAAAGGTAGTAGCACAATGCTTCCGCAACTTGATATCCTGCTGATGGCTATCCTGACTGAACTTGACTTAGCAACCACTTTACGCGCTCGTTTGCGCTAAGTAGCACACGGTTGGCTAGCCTTGGAATTGGTCACGCGAGCCTGATTAGGACTACTTCCAGGGCCCAACTGACTGGAGAATGCGACATAAGTAAGCTTTGCTAACCTGCAGGCACATATTAAGCGCATTATGCGATTGCCTCATAGCAACGGGGATTATTGACATAAACATTGATAAACTACAAGACTAGAGAAAATTGGCATCAACACCGTTGCCCCAACTCTCAAATAGCTTGCCTGTTGTTATAATGGAGGGATGTAAATATTTCGTCTGTCCCTGGAATCGCTGTCGCTATATACATACATGCGATACATTCAAGCTAGAAACTGCGCAAAATCGGCATTAGCTCTTGCTGTTTATCTGTGCTATCTAAGTCCCCATCTTTAAGATTTTTTTTATTGCCTATGAACTCTAGACTAAACCCTGTTATAAGATGCCTTATAATTTCCTCAATATCGAACCCCACGATCCATCCTTCCATGCATATAACAACATGCAAATAGCATGTTTATGAAAATTCTCACGCCTTTGCGCGCCCATGATTGGTGATTGACTACCATCAATCTCTGATGATTCCGAAAAACTCACGATATCAGCCATCTGTTCTTCGCGCCTCCCGTTCATAATGAGGCAACCAAATCCATTATCGGCACGACGATCGACGCATCAGTCTTCTCGACACACAAGTTCCGAAGCGCGCCGTGAAAGAAGATTGAAACAGATCCAATACACCGTTCACAATGGCGACATACCCAATATATTTGCAGCCGCCCTCACACCCCCTTTTCGGAATCCATGGCTCGAGGAGCCTCAGTCTCCGTGCGTGCCGTCTACGATCGAGGACTCTTTAATGTCCATGGATACTTCATTTGGATCCATGCAGTTGCACAAGAGCAGACACTCTATGTACCTATCGAATGAGCGACAATCCGAAGTTGGCCATGGCAATGATGGTATGGCCAATGATTCCTTCGAGCTTGGCGAATCTCACAGAGAAGCAAGCCGGATGTATAGCCCAGAGCGACATCTCTCTCGAATCTCAAATCAACACAATATAACTCCTTGTAGGGTTTCACGCCTGTCGCCATCGCCATCGAGGCGATACAACACTGCAGATGCGCTTCTTGAAGATGAGCTTGCTTCTTCACCAGACAAGTATGCTACACCATCGATCATACGCGTGGGGAAAATTCCAATACTTTCATCGTCACAATCACCTGCTGTTAGGGTTGGAAAGTCACCTTCTATCGCTAGACACTCGTCCAATATGCAAAGTGAAGATAGTGACGACGAACTTGCTACGACAGAAATTACAACATACAAGGTGCACATACCTAGACAGCAGTCAGTGCGAAATACGCGATCGCGAAGTAGCCATTCGCAAGTCCTTTTCCGTGATGTTTTGGAGAATAAAACGAATCAGCGTGGCCGACATATCTCAAGAAAATCAAGAACCCTCAACTTTACTATATCGCCCTTGGTACCGAAAAAGAAGCATACATACCGCAGCTCCCACAGCCCAGATGTCGATGTAGATGCTCGACCTATCGCAACTTACGAAGTTCAGAAAATGACGGGCCCACCAATACCTTATACGAACAAGACACATGCAGTACCCGAACCGGGTCCCGAACTACAAACACAACAGGACGATACCTTTTTACAAGAGCGGGCTTGTCTTGAAGATGCAGTAGGCCAGTATCCTCAGAAGAAGCTAAATATTACCTCTCATCCTCCGCGCATGTGCGGTTTATTCCCATTAGTTGCCGATATTCACAGGAGTAGAACATCTTCTCCCAGAAGAGAGGAGCAGGTAGACACCGGCAAACTTGAGACGACAGACAGCACTGCTATTACCCTAGGAAGTGATAAAGGGCGTCTCTTAGCACTACCTGAAGAAGAATGTTCATACGAACCACGCCCTCAAGCCAATGATGGTAGTATAGTAAAGGATGAACCCATTGATAATGGTTTTGAACTTGTATCTAATCAAAGTACTCAGTCACAAGTGCCAGTTCAAAATATTGTCATGGCCCAAGAAGAAGAAGAGGAAGTGGCGGCTGAGACTGAAGCCTCTCATACTAGATCCGAAGAACTTCAATACCAAGATATGGATATGAGCGTTGATATTACACTAATGCCCGAAGAGCGGGTAACATTAGATTCTGTAGAGTTCCAACCTGCAGATGATTACACGGTATTTCCGAATTCACAGGCGGTGATCACTTATATACCAATTGGTAGTGCCGCCGAGGAAGAACCACTCGAAGATACGATCTTACCAGATGGTCCTGCCGAAGATATGCATGACGCCGCCCCAGAGGAAGAACCATTAGAAGATACAATCTCGCTAGGTGAACCAGTCGATGAAATGCATGTCATGGCCCCGGCCCCGGAGAAGGAAGAACTAATTAGAGACACAATCTCACCGGATGTACCTACTCAGGTTATACATAGTATGGCCCTAGGGAAGGAACAGCTCGAAGAATTTACTGTGAACACCGTAAGTACATTACTACTATATTTTGCAATATACCATCAGCTCCGAGAGCTAACGTTGGAATGACGCCCAAGACAAAATCAGTGGACGAACAATCTACACGTCTACCGAAAGAAGACACCGTGCAGTCTCTTCGTGGTCAAGACAATGAACATGTCGATTCGTCTATATTGTCTGAGATAGAGTCACCCTCTCTATATACCAGTAGATATATGGCGACTTTAACCCATGCAAGCTCTTCTAAAGAAACTATCACCAAACATTCCGTGGTCGATATGGCTGATGTTGCGTCAAATTGCTCATCGCCGCTATCCTCTTGCCCTGATGATTATTCTATCGAGCCCCAGGGAATCTCGGTAGATGAAGTAGACTGCAACTATAGCACAGTATCAGAGCCTATCTCTGAACCTGGGAGTGACGGCACTGTTTCGCATATTGACCGTGATACGCAAGACCCTAAGGTCGGAAGTGACGTGATAATAAGTTCTCCAATAGCAGAGCCTTCTTCAAGTCTTCCAGTGCTGCAAGTTGTACTCAAAAGAAAGCGGGCTCCTAGCTTTGTGGATGTCACGGAAATTGAAGCTGAAGAAGGCTCTTGGCTTCAAGATTCTCCTCAAATGCAAAGAGCTACCGTTTTCTCTACTCAAAGCAATTTCAGCGATAAGAAAGAGCACCACAAGAAGCTACGTTTTGGCGATAGATCTAATTCGCTGGGAATAGGTAATGAATGGACTGGTGATATGGTGATTCGCTCGAGTTCTAGAAACGACGATACTTCAGATGCCCCGTCCAAGAAACGCACGAGACGCCAGTTTAAGCTTCATGATATCAGCATGTCAGATATCAATTCGCAAACGTCAAGTTTCCAGGGCCTTTCGTCGAGAAACATACCCGATATGGCAACGCCAGACTTGCAACTGATGGAAGAATCGGTTATAGAAGAAACTGTGCTTGCAACAGATCATAGCACCATACTTATTGCCCCTCCACCAATGTCCATCCCTGCCCATGCACAACTACCTTTACTATCTATACGACCAACCAATGGAGACTCGGAAGCAACGATACTCGCATCTGCACGACATGTCATTGATGCATATGAGACGCCTCTCAACCATGACGTCACCTGTGATATTGACGCCTCGTTTTCCGCGACTACAGGAGAAACCGCTAGGGAAGATGCCGTGATAACTACTAGTCCAATCCATAGCCGAAGGACGCAATCTCCAGTACTAGAGCCTACATTATCGGTTATAAGTCCCACACAAACTGCGACTATACCCTTTACACCAAGTCAGTCGTTTGTTGAGCCCGCCGGGATTGAACTTGCACCGACCGCAACAGCGCAATATGTTTACTCAGCTAGTGACAAGGAACGTCTTGGTGACGTCGCAATTGCGGACTTGGAGCGTACAGCCAATGTCGATCTACAGGGCCACAACAGCCCTGTATTCGCGACACAGCAGCGAGAGCCTTTTTCAGCGCCGAGTACTGAGACGACTGCAACAGTTGTGATGGTTGCGACGGCTCAACCTGCCGTGACACCCCAACCTTCGACCCCTCCTCGGTCGGCTCGATGCACTACATCTTCGCTTGTCCACACGGTGTGCCGAGCTAATGTCCTCTCTCCTTCAACGCTATCCAAGAAGAAGGCACTTCAGGAGGCCGACGAATCAAGCATATACGAACTACCAGAGTCACCCCGTACCAATCCTCTAGAACAGATTATCCGGCGCTCACGTGAAGCTCGCTCTCGCTCTCGGCCTCAGTCTTCATTTTATAGAATGGGCGCGTCGTCGCCTTTCTATTATCACCGCGACGCCACATCTCATCCCTTGCCCTTGCATCCTTTGCAGCAGGGCGCCACGTCGGCCAGAATTTCGACTGCGGCCCCTGAGACGCCAGCCACCACCGCTCGGACCAGCATCTATGTCTCAGCCGGAGCAGAAGCAAGCCAGCCAGCAAGTCCGTGGATGGACGAGCCGTCATCCGTCAACTTCGGTCCTGGATCACATAATTATAACGCTATTCCTCAGATTCCCGGCCCATCTCAACTTACCACTGACCTTTCCACTCTGTCCTCTTTAGAAAAGAACCCCTGGGCCATGACTAATAATTCGACTGCAGCACTCTCATCCCCTATGTGGGACTGCACTACCACATCTACCACGACTCGCAAACCGTTTAGCGCCGAGGATCCTTCTGCAACACCGACGCCAGCCGCTGCACAAGTACTGCGCACTATATCAACCTCTACCGCTCATGGCGCTAGTGGCAGCGGAATTGCTCACCACAGCAACCCGCCGTCCCGGACAGGATCGCCGTTTGGTCGCCGCGCTCACATTATGGACTTGCTGCCTAGCGCTCGCGGGTCTCGGACACCGACAACATCGCATGATGACGATTTTGTGTGTCGGAGCTTTGCTAGCTTCATGTCATCGAGCCCGCGCAGCAACCGCATCGCGGCAACGTCGCGGGCATGTTCAGCGGCTGGAATACTCAAGCAGCGTCATCCCTCTCAAATACCTAGCCACAATAGGCGGCCACGGAAGCGAGTCCAGTGGTCGCCGTCGCTAGGCTCGACAGCCATCTTCACTGTCGCGACGGGGCGCACGCGCAAGAGGCAGGCGTCCCCGCCTCCAGAGGGTCCGGGTCCGCAGAGCACCGACGATGTTAGAACGCCGTTGTTGGCAAAGCATCTCGACGCCGTCCAAAAACGGCATGACCCCGTGTTACAGAGACTATTGCCGTCTGCTTCACAGCAGGTCCTTGCTAGCCAACCCGTTGATGCCATGGCTGTGGCGTTCCTCGTTGCTGACAACGACGTCGTACCAGGCTCTGAAGCAGATACCGAAAGCTATTCCGAGATCTTCAAACCAACGGCACAGGATGAAAAGAAGCAACTTGAGAACAAAGAGAAAGAGCCAACCGAAAGACCCTCTGCGGTACTGATAGTCGACGATATCCAGGATACTGAGATGGCAGAGATAGATGAAGAGCTAGATGTCGATGACGTCAACTATGTCATGGACAATCTCGAAGACTTTCTAGGCATTCCGTTGTCTATTGACGATGAGATTAAGAAGCAGGCACATCTTGCGGCCCAGGGCTAAAGTAGAGTCTGTATATCAGTACTTAACCGGTATCTCCCCAACAACTTGCTTACCTTGCTCAGTGAATAGGCTTGATTGCTTGCAGCATCTCTTAATATCAAGTTTCAGCATATTTCATGACATATCTTCGGCGTCTCTTAGTTAGGATTTGCTATATCTTGTTTCTTTACAAGATGCCACATAGGATCACGATGTATATGTCCAATTATTAGCGTTCATTTGTTTTATTATTATTTCGACTGCCTTTACTTTCGAATATTGCACTTATAGACCTCGAGCCTCAGGCTCATCATAGACTTCTTCAATCATATAATGCACTTAATCAACCACATGCCTTGTACCTCTCAAAATTCTGCCTGGGCCATTCGCTTAGCTATGTGGTGTTATTCATAGCAGTATATATTTATTGATATATCCAGTCACCATAGACATGATAAGTGCTTGTCAGACAGGTCAAAGCCGCGATTGGGGCCTATCGTTCACCATATTACATGCTTTTTTGGCCCATTTGTGCCCAAAGCTCTATGGGCGGGTAATGGTACGGGAAATTTGTTTAGGTTCCTCGTGTTTACATCTCACCGAAATTTCGGCGGCCTGTCCCTGCTAGAGAAAACCGGCCGTGCTTTCACGATCCCGTTAACTATAGGCTTATGTGATATAAGGCCTGGGCTTCCATCGAAAGCCTGCTTACGCCTCAGTTGATATCTGTCTGTGTCAAGCAGGATGTCTTCTATACGCTACACACCGTTATCAAATAAACCCCGTATTCATGATGCTGATCATCGCCTTGATCTCCCGCTAACCTGCTAGACGAGGCATATCAGATGCTGGAAACTACCTGTAATTGTAAGTCTTTTCAGCGAGCACTCATTCGTTGACTCTTTCTTGATTTGATCTTATGGCTAGCCCGCTAGCCCGGACCTGGCAAGAGAACGGGGCTGCAAGGAGTCGTCCTTTTCAAAGTTCCGATATAATAGAGAAAGTTGATTGGCACTTAAGGCGTAAATGGCCTTATTCGTGAAAATGGCTTCTGATGACTGAACAGGGAAATATATAGCATAGCAGGCACGTTTCTTGATTCCTGGCCGGCCAGTAGGTATTTTTGTTGAATTTCTATTATCCTTGGAAATTCACTGAGGCCCCGAATGCAATAATGCTATGCCTTGCGCATCACGTTCTCTTTCATGGAACTCAAATGAACCGGGCTTATAACACTGTGAAGTCCCTGTCAGCTGCTATATAGCGTCACCGAAATGTTTACTGAGTTTGCAGCGATACCCATGGTTCATGGTTGGAGATCTGGTTTCCAGTCCTCCCATGTGTTCCAAAGCAACACGACGCCAGTCCTCCTTGACTAGCCTAGGAGATGCTCTCAGGCTTTAAGAACTTACTGTCTTTCCTGCCCCATGTTTTGACGCCGAGTCATGGGCTTTTCTCCGCCATCCATGCAGTCTCTCCAATCTCTCTGAAAGGGCTCACTGCCGTTGAGTCTCCCCATCGTCATCAACCTCTACTAACTATATGCCAGAGCATATACTACTAGCAGCTACATACATTCAAGGATAATGCACTTAACAAAGCGCACTTACCCTAGAGAGTTATGTAGTATGAGAATAACTGAGACTTGCACGTTTTTCGATTTTGGAAAAGTAGGCGACAGACCCAACATATAGGAAGATAAATTTACACACTGCTATGTCTTGTATGTAGTAATTAGTAGTAGCATATTTGATTGCCATGAATAAATCGATGGGCTAGAGGGCCACATGGTTTCGACTATGTCGATTCTTTGGCCGAAGGGCCTTGCCCATCCTTGCATGCACTATAACGCCAAAAACCATTCGCCAAAGGAACCAAAAATCTAGAAAGGTAAATATAAAAAAGAGAGACAAAGGCTGGCTGGCCATCACGTGTCGTAGCGTAGCCTCATATTGTTGCAATATGCTGATACAATATCACAGAAAGCTATAAACAGCACACCCTTTATTTCTCAACACACCTAGCCCTTGTAGTGCGTCAATTTATAGTATATTGAGGAAAAGAATGTGCTAATAACAGGAAGATACACCCAGGTAAGGACATTTCTCTAAGAAGCTTTATGTTCTGACTTGGACGGGTTACATGCTATAACTGCTCCTAGTTGTGCACTAAAGCAGGGGCCACAGGCCTTTGCTAGTTGTAGATATGGCACATCACATGTCAAGAGATCCCGGATGCGTTTCTTTTAACATTGGTAACCGGACAAGTCGCTGCTGTCCTAAATACATCGTGTACTAAAATCAAAAGTAGCAGTACTAGATCGACTGATAGTTATCTTGGAAGGCCAAGGCTTACTATGAATAGGTCAACTTTGTATCAGAAGCTTAGGTATTGACGCAGCATCACGTACCATACATGCATCATTGACAAACGATAAGCAATGTTACCCTTACCAATTTTCCCAGCATATGCGAAATCCAACAATATAAGTGATATGAGAAGCGAGCCCTTGATTGCCAATCACCCTCATGTATGTATATGGCCAGCCATCCCAACTGTCTTTTTGTGTAGATATCAAGTCATACTACTGTCGCATCTCCTCGCATACTACTGCAAGTTGGTAGCTCTTTCGTATATGGATGGTTCTAAGGAACATTCTCACTTTAGCGGTCAGGGACCGATCTAGTAAACTACAGTACAGTCATCTACATACAGGCGAATAGAGAACAGAAAAGGAGAGAAAAACATGCCGCCTGTAAAATATATAGATTAACGCACGTGGCTCATCAAACTGTTTGTGATTAGCTGGGCAGCGACATGTATCGTATCATATATATTAGTTGGCCATGTATCGATCGATATATGCACAGGTTTAACAGCATAAGAAAACGGAAATGAGATATGAAATAATCAAACAGAAAGTCTCTTACCCCCTTTGAGATTTCTAGGCCTCCGAATATGAATGAAACTAGACGTATTATTTCATTTGTAGAGTGCCAGAGAACACGACATGTTTTAGGTATCGTGCTATGTATGGCCTGCCGTAACGCCCGATCTTTTGCAGCTATATTGCGTTGTATTTCTTGTCTATTAGGTACTGGATATTGAAATATGTAAATTTTAGCTCAAGGTTGACATTTGAGGTGAATGGTAGGGTTCCATATCAAACCCTTGAATAATAAGTAAACGATCTTTTTGCTTGCTGCTTCAGCATCTGAATTTTTTCTACTATCTTTCAACGTGCTTGATTGGCGATGAACCCTATCTCTGGAGTTAATCGTATAAACCTACTTCTTACCAGGGCTCACACTACCGAAGCTTGAAGACAAATTACCAGGCCTTACTGGAACCTGCTTGGCGGGGAGACCTCACTTATAGTATATTCTACCACTGCCTAAGAATGATATTTTATAACGATCTAAGAGGAGGACAATCTTGGAACTATTTGTTGGTTTGGTCTATCGTGACATCGAACCATCCATCACCTTTTGCTAATCGTTACAATTACATATACTGTTATGGGTTGTTTCCCCTGCAAAGCATCTACTGAATAGGTGACCTTGCATTCACAACCTTGACACAACGTAGCTTACGTGCCTTCATGGCCATAATGCCAGTGAAAGTTACAACCTACACAGCATCGCCATGACTTCAAGCGGCCAATATGCCGTGCTATATTGTATATAAGCAAGCAAATGTAACTATACATCTGAGAGGATGACTATTCGTGTCGGCATGTTTCTACTTCAAATGGACTACTTACATTTATAATCAACGAGTAGTTATTTTCAGCTTTGATTATTCGTGCTCCCAAGGAGGCTGCATGGCAAACATTCGATAGCTTTGACTGATCAACGCCATTGAGACTATAAAGGTTGGCGCTGATGGACGCTGATGACCCGGTTCAGGGAACAAAAGAACACACTGTGAATAGTTAGTACTTATTTGCAGCTTACTGGTTTTCCTGACCGAGACAAGACAAATGCTCAAAGCGCGACTCATCCAACTTGTCTAGTATCATATATAGGAATGTAGCGATCCATCAGCTCAAGGCCCTTTTCTTTCTATCAGGCAACGATCTGACCTACACTCCTAGAAGGCATCTTTGTCTCCTCCGTTGTTAGAGGAGGATTATCACTAATGACGATCCCATTTATTTTGTCTGTCCCTTCTTTGTTTTCCTTGAAGTGACTCCTGTAAAGCGCTGCAATGTCTAGTACTCATGTGAGCAGCTGACATAGCGCACAACAGCTTTGAAATTATATTCCTAAAGCGTGCACTTGTCCTGCTTAATTGTGAGACAGGAATTGCAAGTTATCTTAAGGCAGAAGAGATCCAATACTAGCACTGTAAAGATAAGACTCAAATAGTGGGATATAATGCGACCAAGGAAGAAATTTGAAATGGTGTTTTGGTATCATCCCGTTAGTTTCTTAAATACCATCTTCTGTTTTCTTGTTGATAGAAAGCAAAGTGTCTACTGAAAGAATCAACTGCTGCTCCATTCGTCATAAGTAAGCCTCTAATCGAGTAATGGGGGTGTTATTATGTATTATTTGGATTAACTAAATTAAGACCGCTACTCCACGTTTTGCCTTGATTGGTGCTGAGTTACCATCAAGAAATTTGAGAACCAGATCATTTCATTTATTGTACCTCAATACTGGCGGGTTATCAGACGTCAGTGATTTGTAGCCTTTTCCTGAACCTTCTAACTAGCGCAACTAGTAAGTTGTTATAACTATGTATTTTTCTTTGTTAATATTATCTATTATCAAGCGTTACTAGGTGAATTTGTTTTGGGAGCAAGCCTTCTTTTCTGATTTGGTACAGTGAGGCTTTAGGAACTACATGTACATACATACTGGAGTTCATGTTCTGATGAGTAATGAGAAAAGAATATTACAACTTCTGACACCTTCTTTGGGTTATGGTATGCGTGGTATACCTGAAAGATACATCAATATAGCATTATGAAGTTAGTGAGAGGTGATGATGTTTACTGGATCATGATTTATGTAATGTGCGCTAAAACGTAGCCACTCATGCACGATACGCCTTGGTTGGTATGTGTATATCTACATATATAGTACATAGTATATGGCATAATTTTAGCTGACCTGGGGTAGACAAAGCATACTGGTACTCGTGTTTGAAGATTGGCCTATGGGATGCTTTGGCTTTGGGCACACTAGCAATAGATTATTGTATCTAGAGCAGGGAGCTTTGTAATAGTGAAACTTTTATTCCTCCCTGTATACTTTGTTTTGAATGGCTTCTACTGAAATCCTACCTGTCATATATACGGCTTGTAGAATCGTGCCTATCTACTAGGGGAATATATGGCTTCGTTGGATTGTCTTCAGTATTCTGCACTATTGAGACATGTTGGGTGGCAGAGCTAGCTATGGTCCGTTGTGGGACAGTCGTAGTCGAATGGAAGAACATTATGCTAGCAGATGATCTATAGATTGGCTATGAGGGGAATAGACGAAGCCAAGCGAGACTTAGTACTGTTAAGAAGATTGATTCGGTCGTTTCCCAAGTTCTAATTTCTATATTATGATAGGCACGAAGTGATTCGTGAGATTTATGGAAAATAGTAGTGCTAAAGGCTATATATAGTTGAGCTATATGACAATGTGATTAGACCCAGTTGATTTTATCTATACGTTTCAAGCTGAATAATCGAATAGAGCTGTCATGGCGGCCTGTTTTTTTTTTTTACGAAAGGTAACATGATAACATGGTGGTTTAGGATGCAAAAAAGACGCTTACTTACTGTATGGAAAGGGTAGGACTGGGATGTGATATCTTTTAGGTAGCTTATCTGGATGTAAGGTCTGTGTTAGTGCAGCAGCCGATGTCGCTAAACAAGACTTTGATATCATTGCTTATAGAGTTAATGGTTGTTGATGCAACATGTGCAGGACAACGCGAATATGGGGCACAGGATACAACAGCAGCAGTTTATACTTGCCTTTTTCCTGAGTCTCATGAGTATCGTCATAGTGAAGAGTATAAGGAAGAGACTACCTTAGTAAAATAAAGAAGAAAGATGAGCATGTATAATAAAACCACAGTGCCCATATAGCGCCCAAGTTCAAGGCCCGAATGTCTATGATAGTACGCACTGGGATATCAGTCTAGACACAATCCTTAGGGCTAGAGTAAGCAGAACTGCGAGTCTTATGCAAGAACACGCATGTGAAGAAGGAATCACAGAGGAGCGATAGCAAACGGGAGGAACAGAGTGTGACCGCTAGATATGAGGCCCGTTCTGGGGGTTGTCCAGTCGGCAAAAAGCAGCTGGCAGTATTCTTGGCCAGCAGAGTTCAGACAATAACAACAAGACTAATTCTACAGCAATCTTGTGTAGTATTGTCGCTAGAAAATTGCACAAGGCCCTGTTAATAATAACTAAAGTTAGTTGGTGGCAATTAGGAAGGGGCAGACCTTAGTGAGGTTAAAGTGGCTAGCCAACCCCACTAATTTTTCTTGGGCCATCGCAGTAGCGAGGTCTGATAAGTAAATTGGCGTTTGTTTAGTGTATTCAGTCTAGGTCTGCGGAGTATTTTGTACTAGTGATGAAAAGTTGATGCTGTTGTGAGTCAGCAAATGAGAAAACATACTTTGCCCTACAGCTCCTCTTATCGCAGCTTGCCTCTTAAACAGGCGGGCGCGATTCGTTCTTGCTACTAAGGCCTGCACTATCGACAGGCTTTCATTGGCCAATTGTGTGCCCCGCGGGGCCCACATGTTCTTGCCGTCCAGAAAAAATATCACGGAGACAAAGTGCTATTAAGGTGACGTTGGCTTGTTTTATAGGCTAGCTACACACCAACACAGGCTCTGTTTTGAACCCCCCCCCCTTGAGCCTGAACAACATGTAATTTTCCTACCTGTTCTATTCGGGGCGGGATTTTCATTGCGGCATGTGCTAAAAATATGGAGAGAAACACTCATTGCATTGTTACGCTCACGCCCCCAGCATATGGACACCAACACCAGCTTCTACATAGTTCTGAAATGCTGCATTCCCTGAGGGGGGGCAAAATGACTCTGTACAAAAGGGTATGACCGCTTGCAGCGGCCGTATTAGGTACGTTTAGCCTGTTATACTGAGGCCTAGATAATCGGCATGTTCTGCACACATGCTACAAAGCGGCTCTTCACTAAGACATGTTGCCAAAGTAGAAAGTTCGAAGCCTTAATACAAAGAAGAGCGCGCGAAATAACCTGAAAAAGAAGAAAAAACAAGTTAAAAAAGCTGTCGACCGGTTGATGATGATGATGATGGATGATGATGATGATGCTTGCTGTTTCATTTCAGCCAGCCAAGTCAGGCTCCCTCCCTGCTTTGCTGTAAATTTCCCACTTATGTTTTTTTTCCGCACTAGTTAGTGGGTTGTTTACAGAAAGTAAGTAACTTCTTCTTCCTCTTTGCAAAGCAGACTGTGAGAATTGTTTCTTTCCTCCCTTCCCACCCCTTCGAAGCCGTCTCTTCGTTTCGCTCAGCACAACACAATCCAAAACCATTGCAACACCACCACCATCGCATCGAACATATATATCAACTGCATTCAGTCTCAGTTGCTTCTGTTGGTTTTATTGCCGCGTGTGCCCGCTACTGCGTCACTGTTACTACTGAGGCTCTATTATCCACTGCAGTGTCAAGTAGAGCACTAGCTAGAGTAATCAATCTGGGGTCTTTGAACAGGAAATACAGGAAATCATCAAATCGGCAGCATCTTTTGTTAGCTGTCTGTGAATTTCATCAATTAGATCATTCAGGTCTATCAATCAAGCACCTATCAAACGCCCGTCTCATTTGTCCATTGTCGTGATCGCTCTTGGAAAAAGAAAAAAAAATAAATAGAAACAATTGAAGCCGTTTCCTGTTCCGCTTTGCTCTGCTTCCGCTTCTGATCAGCTCTGGGATTGTTTCGCAAATTTTCCCTGAGATCTCCCATCTAGGCTTTTTCCCTCCACACAAACATCAAAACACCGTCTTTTCTTCCTCCTACTACTTCTCCCGCTTTATCATCGTCTTAAGTATCCGCCTTTAGGTTGCCTAGCCCGTCTTCTGGCCTTGCACATAGAGAAGGGATCAGGCTCTATCTAGAATTATAAAACATCGCCGGAGACCTAGGCTGGCGCGCATAGCAAAGAAGACTAAGCCAGGCCGCTAACAAGAGCTGACCATAAACAATCGCTATTCCTTTGCCTGTCTCATGTCGTGTGCCCATGGACACCCAGCGTGAAGCTACAACCGTCGCTTGTGATAATGCTGCAGACGCCGTGCGCATCGCAGCTTCGGTGAACAGCCCTCTTCCTGCTTCGCCGCTCTCTAATCTTGCGTCGTTGTCACTACAGGCACTCCAGTCACGAGAAGTCCCTGCCGAGGCCCAAACTGTGACGTCTTTTTGCCAGCAACACCACAGCCAAACCCTGATGCTGAACCACCATCACAATCACCGCCAAACCCACCAATACCGTTCCACCACCAACCCGCCGCTAAATTTTGCGCAAGCGACTCTCGCAAATAACCCGGGCTTATCTGTAATAACGCCAGGTCGAAAGGTCTCCTCTGATAACACTGCTACTGTAACTAAATCTGCAATTTCCACCACCATCATCATGTCTGGGGAAATGGCCAATCGGCCTCAGCACCATCACCAGCGCAAGGACACGCAGGGCTCATCTCCCGCCCACGTTTTTTCTTCTGCCACTAATTGTTCTGTCCTTCAGCCAACTGCTGCCCTAAGCACCGACTCTGGCTTCGAGTCTTTCAGTGCTGCAGCTACATCGACTCTCACTCCTTCGACTGCCACTACACCCTCCTCCACAGACTCCTCCTCGCCCTGTTTGCCGGCAGCGGCCCTGTCGTCCATCTCACATTCACCCTCGCCCTTACCCTCGTCGTCGTCTTTGGCCTTGATCTCGCCGCCCTCGTTTTCTCCGCTCCCACTGACTGCAGCGTCGACTACGGTGGGATTGTCTGCCCAACCAGCGCGGCCATTCAATCCACAACCATCAGTTCAGGGCTCATCATTTCTTTCTCTAGCTTCGACCCTGCAGTCGCTAGTTGGCCAGTCTCAGACACAAGACCACTCCAAACATCATCAGCAGCAGCTGCAGCGTTATCAATACGGCAGTCAGCAGCAATCGCAGGCACAACATAACCCACAGCCACCGCACCAATTACAGGCCCCGGCCCTTCAGCATTTAGAACCTTCTCTGCCGCTAGCCTCTGCTTCTATCTCTACTTCTGAATCTACTACCTCTTTGGCCCTAGAAGATGCAACACTCGTCCCCACAAACCACAGAGGAGCTGCCATTGAAACTGCGAGGAAACCATTCACCGATATATCTAGTAGCACCGTTACCACTGATACTTCATCCGCTGCTGCAGCAATTAAGGCTGTCCGTCCCCCGTCTATGGCCATGCAGCGCCAATCCGGCCCTTCTCTGCTCTCACAAGCTCTTGCGTCAGCACGCAGTGTTTCTACAACTACCTTGTCTACTCCCCAAAACTCTTATTTAATCACTAATCCGCCCGTCACCGTACAACCATCGTCTTCTCCCTCGACTATACCTGCTATAGCTAATTGCTCCACCTCTTCGTCGCCTCTTACATCAAAATCCGGCGTCCCATCTTTACCATACTCCCCTGATCATACATTGTCTTCCGTTTCCGGTGCGCCAACATTCTCAGCGCTACCGTCGACTGTCTCACCACATCCCGTCTCCTCCTCTACATTTTCAAATACCGCTACAACGGGGTCTTCATCATCTTTGCCGCTGCGGCCCTCCGCTGCGATCTCAAATCCCCCTTCGACTGCCGCTGTGCTGTCTAGTTCTTCTACTTCTTCTATCCAGCCTCCAACATATAATGTATCTGGAGATCCTAACGAAGATGGGTTCTTGACACCTCGAGCTTCTCCCAGACTCCGCCCATCTGATTCTGAACCAGTAACAACAGCAACTATGGCTACCTCTACCGTTGTCATGCCTGCGAAGATAGAATTCTTCCGCTCGTCTACCGATCCGCTCTATAACCCTACTCTCGAATCCTATGGTGCCTATAGAAATTCTCGCTCGTTTCTCCCTTCAGACCCGTCGCAATTCTCGAGAAGTTCCTCTGTCGATCGAAGTCATCCATCTAGAGACAGTAGCATTGCCCCACCATCGCAAGCCTTGGCCGAATATGGTTCTGTCCTTGATCAAGCGACGGTCTTATCTTCAACCAACACCACTAGGCAAGACCAAAAACAGCACATTTCCAATGCCTCGGCTTCTTCTCGCAACTCTGATGGGGTCGACTCTGACCCTCAACGAAAACGCTTACCAGCCGAACAGCAATCAACTAAGCGGCCAGAGAAGATTTGGTCAATCGGCACTGACGACGGATCAAGTCGCGATGGCCAAGTCGAAAAGTACATTACAGATAGCATGAATGGAAATGGCTCCTCTACCCGTAGTCGCAAAGCTAGCCATCATATGCGCGTCTTTCGCGAAGGCCTTCCTATCCCCGAAGGCAAGAAGCGGGACAAGAGTCATCATGGCCGCGAGCGTGAGAAGGAGAGAGAAATGGAACGCTTGGTCCCAATCTCTGCATCCCCGCCCCTCGATACCCAAAAAGAGAACGATGCCGATCACGATGCTCTTTCCAAGACACCCAAGTCTGCCGACGACTTGAGCAGATTGCGCCATTCTGTTGCGGAGATCACACACGCTTCTCCGGCCAAACACACAAAAGAAACCCCACGGACACCACGGCAAAAACCTGAACCTACCCGCGATGACGATATCTCAGTCACGTCTCCATTCAGCATTGCGGGCTCCACTTCTAACACGCCGATACCCGGTGATCGCGAAAGAAGATCGTCTGATGATAGCGCATGCGCTATCTCACAAGGAGAGGAAGGCGAAGAGTCCGGAGAAGAGAAAATCTCTTCAGCGCTTTTCGTTCCTCATCATCAAGCTGAGAGCGCTGCGCCTGAAGTCGAAACAGCCCGTGGTACTACTGTTGAAGACCAACCAACACCAAATGGCTCTGAAGACGGCAACTACAACGAATGGTTAGTCAAGGCTGAGGATAAAGACATCAAATCTCTTCCAGTTCTCGCCAATGAAGATAACACAGAGGCAGAGAACATTTGGAAGTGTGATACTCCATTCGAGAACAAGCGCGAGCCTCCTTCTCAGACTCGATCAGCTGATGATTCTACATCGCCAATTAAAGCCGCTTTTAGCGATGTAGACATTCTACTACAAGAACCCAAGTCAGTACCTCAGGTACTAGAGGAGACCAAAGAATCTGGCTTGGCTGAACCTGTTCCGTGTCAAGCAATTGAACTTATCCCGTATGGGCATCAGGTTGGAGGACATACCACCCTATGGCGCTTCTCAAAGCGTGCCGTCTGCAAACAGCTCAACAATCGTGAAAACGAGTTTTATGAGGAGGTTGAGAGATACCATCGTGACCTTTTACCATTCCTTCCCAGGTAAGCGCTATCACTATTAAGCTAATTTCGTAGTACCATAACTTAACACAGTTCGTCTAGATATATCGGGGTCCTCAATGTTACGTTCCAAAAACAATCTCGCCGTAAGTCTGTATACAAGCGGGATGAAGACCCCAAGAAACCTGTACTGGGCTCCAAATCTTCAGCTATTCCCCCCCCCCGTATCATCAGCCAGTCACTCTCTGGTCCATCTCCGATTCCTACGGTCACGTTCGACGACAACCGGCACATCATACCCCGGAGTTTTCTTCAGCCACCTCCGTCGTCACCCTTGATTCGCCAGATCATGCGCTCACGTAGCTGCTCCGCAGCTACCACTCCCACGCATTCAACTCACGAGCACTCACCTCTCCGCCATGGTACCTCCGCCATAGCTTCTGCTCCCCAATCTCCTCAGTCTAGTGCTTCTCGTCCTAAGTTGGAGGAACGTCCTAGCAGTTGGGGTGCCACTCTAATTAACAAGCGTTTGCGTAACGAAGTGTTCAACGATGCCTTCCTTAAGCAGCCAGTCCCCGTTCAAAAACACCGCAAACCTCACGAGAAGTCTGTTCCCCGCCCCAAGCCAAAGACTCGGACCAATGCCACAAAGGAGGCTCATGGAACCACCCCAGATTTATCCATATCTGCACAGGATTCTAGCTCTGGAATTCCTATTCACGACGCACAACACAATTCAAGCCCTATAATGGGAAGTGTCGCTATGGATGGTAGTCCTATCAGTGAGCTCATCGCAGCTCAGATTTCCGATGTCAAAGATATCACTGGTACCAGTGCTCCTGAGCCAGAGCGTTTAATAGGTCGTCTAAATGACAGCCCATTGCATCCACCAAAACGCAAACGTCGTTACTCAGGCAGTGGCCTTCGTCGGAAGCCTATCACTGTTAGCGATCCTCGTGGCAATCTTCAATACTTCGAAGAGGCTGATGGAGAGGTCGACTACAAAAACTCTGGAGATCAGCAGGAGCAGCAAAACTCAAATGTACCGTTCTCAGAAGGGCCAGAGTCGGTCATCACTGACAATGGTTTAGATGCAGAGCTTGGATCGTCGGCGCTCGATCGATTCACCGATATAGATATCATCCAACCTAGTCCCATACATGTGTCACATCTCACACAAGAAGAAGCTGAAGCTCTTGTTGAGACTGGCAAAATCCCTCGGCCCATCAATCCCAAGGAGGCCCAGATCCACCCCGATTCTCGTGTTGAGTACTTTCTGCTGATTGAAGATCTTACTGCTGGAATGAAACGTCCATGCATCATGGATCTGAAGATGGGCACCCGCCAATACGGCATCGAGGCGTCGCCCAGCAAGCAGATGTCGCAGCGAGGCAAATGTGCCAAGACTACTTCTCGCGAGCTTGGTGTTCGTGTCTGTGGTCTTCAAGTATGGGATATCGGCAAACAGAGCTATGTATTCCAAGACAAGTACTACGGTCGTCAACTCAAGGCTGGTGATGAGTTCCAGAATGCGCTTATGCGGTTCCTGTATGATGGCGTAGATTATCACAGTGTACTACGTCATATTCCAACCCTACTTCAGAAGCTTGAACGTCTAGAGCAGATTGTCCGCCGCATCAAGGGTTACCGCTTCTACGCATCGAGTCTACTTGTGTTTTATGACGGTGACACGGCAGCGGAGCCACAAGATAACGAGACAGCATTTGAAGATTCCATGACCGACGTTACTGATACCGAAGATATGCCACGCCCTCGGCGTCGGAACCGTCGTGACATTGATCTCAAGATTGCCGACTTTGCCAACTCGGTCACATCGCCTGACAACAGCGACAAGCCTTGCCCGCCCCAGCACCCCAACGAGCCAGACATGGGCTTTATGAAGGGTCTAGCATCGCTACGCATGTATTTCACGAAAATCCAGAGGGATGTTCGTGAAAAATTGAGCTTGGAGCCTCACGGCATCAGTGGTCGTCGCATCGATATTAACGACTGGGACGTCATTGATGATGGAGAATGCAGCGAGTAGATTCTTATCACCCATCTACCATTTTATCTCATCTGTTATATGTTAACGTCTGCTTATGTTTTGTTTCCTTTTTTTCATTAATTCGGTTTTCTTTTTCTTTTTCTCCTTTCTTGGTCAACACACTGGTCAGTCATCGATTTTGACTCCCTTTTTAGAGTATCTTGTCTACGAATACCCCTTTTATGCATATCCCATCTTACATCTTATAACACGCGATCACGCACACCACACACACCACACCATACATCTATCATCTAGATATCGATGGTCAGTCCAGTCTTGTTACTTCATACCCACTGCTATCTATCTTTTACATCCTATTTCGAGTAGAAATCACACCACCTACTTCCTATATTTATGATGTTTGTTAGCCTACAATATCTACATCTGCCACTTAGCTAGCAGTTGATGATACAAATTAGTTTTCTTAGTCCAAAACTACAGAACACACAACAGCACAGGTAGCACAGGAAAGATAATGAGAAAAAAAATACATATAATAACAGATATATGTGTATACCTAACTAATAGTTGTGGCTAAACTTTTTTCTGGCTCTTCTCAAGTTTTTGTTTTATTTTTTCTCTTTCTTATCATGCACGGCCTTCGCTATGTACACTCGCTATCAGCCCATTGGCTTATATCTTTTTGGGGGAGTTTTTTCTCAAAGTTTTGTCTTTTACTATTTCCATAACTATGTCCTGATATCTATTCTTTTCTTCTTTTGTATCACAATTATGGTTTTTTTATGGAAATACCTCGGGAATCATTTCTTATTTATCAGGGTCTTTTTTCTTTTTGCCTCTGACTTGTTGTTCTTATAAGCGTCCGGTTCTTTTTAATTTTTTTAAAATTTTATTCTTGGTATCTTTTAGGTCTTGGCAGAAGTATGTTGTTTATTCTTTCTTTTCTTTCTTCTCTTAAGGTGATATGGTCTGATGGTATTAGGGATACACGTTATCAACTCATTTTCATCAATCAAAGTCTCTTAAATCATTGAACAAAGCGAGCCTTCTTTTTCTCTTTTAGTCTTTTTCTAATTTATTCTTATTCTCGATTGTTATTGTTTCCACTCGTGCCAGTGTCGCTTATCTGAACAATTTGACTTAAATGAATTGATTTTATAACCCTAAGACTGTTTGTACAACCCTTGTGTAGTATGTAGTGGGTTTAGTATTTGATACTGCCTTAAAAATGATAGCACTGCAACGAGTACAGAAAAAAACAATAAAAGCAAACCACTCTTATTTAGGTTCTAGATAAGAAGTATCGATGCTTGAGTTGTAATGATAGATGTGAGTAGAACATAATAATGACAATACGCTAGTAGCAATGAAGAAAAAAACAGGGGACGAAATGACGAAAACCTTCAGAGGTAAGATACGTCTCATAAAAAGAGAGAGCTGGAAGTAGAGATGCTCGATACCTTTATAGTCGCACAGAAGAAATAGTAGGGACAACTATTTTTTTGCTTGTAGCTATGCATGGTTGCCTTATCCAATTTGCCTGCCTTTGCCCTTGACATCCGGGTGCATTGCAGTGGCCGCCGTCATCACTGAGTCAGTACTCACTGTTGCTGAAGGCTCGGCAAAACTCTCGGGATGGACCTGGAAAGTTGGTATCTCAGCCGAGATTTCTTCCATGGGGCTAGCTAGTGGAGGACTAGCGATTCCGCTGCCCATAACGCTACCGCTTATACTCTCAGCGCGGCCATGACCGTAGAGGCCACTTCTTGTACTCTGTACACTGGCACCATCACCTTTTGCACCGCCCATATAGGCGTATAAACTTGTACGGTCGCTTATATATGCTGACGTCGAATAAATACTCGCGCGCTCACCGGCGGCTACACTGTTGCCACCCGGAATATTATTGGCGAGGCTACCCATAGCATTTTGCCCGTTGAAGCTAACACTCTGTGGGGTAGATGCCGAAACAGAATGCGATATAGGCTGTAAAGGAACTGTGCTGGTAGTTGCATCAAAATTGGCGCTGAGTACGCTTAATGGAAGACTTTCGCGTGAGCCACCCCACAATGATGAAGGCGCAAGGGCACGCACACTGGCATCAGTATCGAATGAGCGACGACGACGTCGCTTGCTCGAAGAGGCTAGCGTCAAGATGGATGCGTTATCTGTTAATAAGTTGTTTGCGGTTGCGGTTGCATACGTCGTCGGACTTGGCCCTGATGTAAGATGTGACGGTAGAGCGCTTGCTGGCGAAGTTGTAGGAAAGGGTTGGTTGAAAGTAATGGTTGTATGACTACTAGTAGAGTGCAGGCCATGGTGTGGATTGACTGCAGATACAGCAAGAGATTGAATGGTGGTGAGGGTGGTAGCCAGAGACTGTACACTAGGGGCAGGCGACGAGAATATACTATCACCACCGCCGCGATGGGCACTACGATCTGTAGTGCCACCCATGGTTCTAGTGGTAGTTGCAGTGAGAGCAGATGGTGCTATTAAGGAGCGTGTAGTCTCATGGTCGGTCATGACTGTCGCTGCGATAGATCGCGCACCAGCAATTGTTGGTGGTCGCGTAGCGCCACCAGCACTGCTGATGATACTAGCATTAACACTGACACTATCTCCGGCGCTTCCATTGACACTCTCGCTATCGGCACTGGATTGGCCATGTATACCGATGATGGGCAGGAGGAGGCCACCATTGTGTGAGTCAACCTCGATGAATGATGATTCAAGAGAGGCATTACTACGCGCGGCAGATGGCGATGCTGAGAAGAATGATGGTAGACTGCTATGCGGACCGCCTGGGCCGTGATGATGGCGCATAAGCTCAGTAAGCCGGGCCGATTGGGGATATGGATTATTGTTTTTCGAGGGCGGCTGTTTCTTAATCTTGATATGATATGGGATTTTAGGACGGGAGCGCGGAGAAGTAGAGGCGTGGGCGGCAGAACCACCACCAGTATGACCATCGAACTGGGCTATTATTGACGAGGGACCGGAGTCGGAATCTGAGCGGTTGCGGGTAAGATCATGGTGGAGTCCCGATAGGCGAGAGCGAGGCCCGCTGGATGACGAGACATCGTATCCGTCGCTGATGTTGGCGCAATTCTCGGTATTATGGTGGGTGGTGGACGACGGGGTCGTTGACGATAGAGTCAAGGATTTGTTGAAATTCGCTAACCTGCGCACCCAGGTCGAGAATGGCCGACGGCGGCTACTCCCGGATCGCTGCTGCTGTTGCGGGTCTGGCATTATGATGAAAGTGTTAGACGGTGGGATATGATGTGAAAAACCGGATATTTTTTGGTAGTGCGTGGTGGGATGGATAGACATAGAAGAGAGCTGTAGAAAGAAAGTATGGTGAAAATAGCATACCGTGAGGCTGAGAAAGAGCTTCCGTCGTGGCCATGTCCTTTAAGGTAGCGGCGTAGATATTAGACAACAAGAAAACGAAAGGAAAAGCGAACGAGAAATAGTATGACGACTAAAGGTTAGTCTAGACCCAGAAAGCCACTAACTTTTATCTGGGGTAGGCTGTGTTTGGAAGATATAGAGCTAGTGATAGTGAGGAAGAAAGACGACGATAGCGTGGGTCGTTAGTTTGAACCAGCAATTTCTTGAACATGGCGTAGTCAATGGGAAAACGGCGTGGCTCGATGAATGGACGGACGGGTCTGGGGAACGCACAGCAATCGAGAAAGTCAGGGCGTGTTCTTTCAGGCGGCTGGTTGAGAGAAAGATGGTTTTACGTTGTCGCGGCCTAGATTGCGCTTCTTCGGGAATTCCGTGGTGCCAGTACTGGTAAAGAAAGTGTCCCTGTTTTGTTTTGTTTTGTTGTTATTGAATGATGGTCGTTGCGCAAAATAGCGTTAGGCAAATTAAATTAGTAGCCACTGGAGCCAGAGGTAGAAAGCTGGAAAGCGAAAACGAGCCCCAGAAATCGTCATTGACGTGAGTTTGAGTGGTGCTAAGCAATCCTGCAGTTTTGCTGGGAAACCTGGCTAGACTGCAGCAACCCTAGACGGATCTGGGGGGGTTTTTAATAGAAAAAATGAGCTATTTTAAACACGCCTTGATGCATCAGCCGCGTCGATTGGCATTCATCTGACTAAACAATAAATAGCTGTGGGTTGGATTGAAGATATGGGCAGCGACGTCAGTGTTTTTATTTCAGAATGTTGAATGAAATAGAGCTTGGAATCGTAGGCATAACCAAGCCATTGACTTAGCAATCTTCAAATTATGGACGCAGTCACGTGAAACAATCATACATAGTCACCGTTAACATATCTAAGGAATGAGAAATTATAGCTATCTGGAGACATCTAGAATATGTTTTTTATGGCTTCAAATATTGATCATAAATTACTCTCGTGATAGTAAACATTTTAAAAACCTGGAAAGCCGCTCGCTTCTTAGCCTTTCGGTCTAGATTGTATTGCTTGTCTAGGGCTATATCTCCTGGGCTGCTTTAATTAGTACCTAAAAGGAAGCCAATATTGCTGCCATATGATCAATATCTGATAGCGGCCATCTATCTTATCCGGCTGACTGGCTATACTATTTTCAAGCCCTACCTACTACACCTTGTGACACCATACCTAGTAAAAGGAAGCAAACACTGCAACGCTCATGATAGTTTCAAGACTGTAAGGTCTTAACCTCTTCCACTTACCGGCCCCTTCTTCCTAGAGTAGTAATCACTATAGAACTAGCCCGGTAATCTCCTCTGGCCCAATTTAATATCACCGGCCAATGCCTACCCCATATCGCAATGTTTGAGAATCCCTAGTAGTATTCTAAGCTGCTTGTGCTGAAGGCTTTCTTCCCCAGACGATGGAGCTATGCATGGCGCTAGTCAGTACAAAGTTGCAGACTGATTAGATGAACATCTGGGATATAAACCTACACTGGAAAATATGCATGTATCTTGGTATCGCATAGGTCTCTTTTCACATCTGGCGCAAAGGCGTAGACCTGCTGCTCCGTCCACTGCATCGTACGGACCAGCGGCGCAACCATGATGCCACCAATATGCTGCGAGATATTGGCGTTGCACCAGACTCCAATGTCCCGTAGCGCCTGTTCTTCAGGCCATGTATTGATTGGCCACCTGTGCTGCTCAAAGCTAACATCAACAAATCCGACTTGGCGCATTATCTGCTCGACGGCTTCTCCGTCTACGTACGGGCGCCCGTGGATAGCGGCGGCGTTCCGTAGAAGATCAGTGGCTCGGCTGAGCGCGTTGATAGGTTTGAGCGTATCGTCGTCGCATCGAATCGAGACGTGAATGTCTTTGATCTCACACCACCCATCTGGTGTAAGGTTGCTGCCGATTAAAGAGGTTGTTAGCCTGGGCAATCACAGGCCTTTTAGGCTATTTGGAGACATACTCGAAACACTTTTGTATGTATACTTTCCAGTCGGGGATACATGAATTCATATGTCGACTGTGTATGTATGTAAACTTCTCATCGTAGTCCCACGAGTCTTCGATGTCGTCCACGATGAATGTGACATTGGGTGGCACTCTATGCAATATGAGTATTGACTGGTCCCATGCAAGATATATGTGTATGTGGGTGAGCTAGAAGATGGGGGGGGGGGAATAACCTACGAGACGGGCTGGATTGGTGATAAATCAACTCCGATGACCTAGCAGAGTGTTAGTCAGTACATCCCGACATCTCACTGTGGAGACAGATACTACAAACTTCTGAATCGGGATGCGCCTCAGCGTACTCCATGGCCCAGGTTCCAGTTCCAGTGCCGATATCTAGAACCCTGTTCTTTTGTGCATCTTTATCACACGGCGGCGCAAGGCCTAGCCGATAGTCCAGCGTTAAAAGCCATAGGTTGTGCTGGAGATCTGAGCAGACCATGCATGGTTAGGGACAGCTATCACTGGTATGTTTGAATCCGTATCCTTACCAAGTCGAAGTTGTTCCTTCTCATCGTTGGGCAGTAGATACTCTTAGCCTCAGTTAGCATCAACTTTGTCTTAGCAAGTATAAGGGGAGCCGGTAGTCGTACTTCCTGAATTCAACTTGTGGTAAGTCCGTTTCGCAGCGAACGTCTCGTCTTGGAGGTACGTGGTCTTGTCATGCAGCGTCCACTTATCAGAGTGTAAATTCGTCAGTGAGAGCAAGGCCAAATTAGATAGGCCATACATACAGATATCGGCTCGCTATTTTCGTATTCATTATCGTCAACTTCGGAGTCCATGGTGAAAGATACAGGCAAAGGCAAGGCAGAAGCAAACCTCTAAAGATGGTTGGAGAAACGCGGTTGCATCATTGTGGGCGGTTCCCTAGTACTTGAACCTTAGTACTTGGACCCAGCATTGGATAAAGAGGCAGGGCCCCTTTCAGCTATAAGGAGTGATTGTTGCCATCTCATCTAGCAGTTGGTAGCTCTGCCCACATAGGTTGGACACATATATACACACATATACACATGTAGCATGTTTCACGTCGCCGAGACGCCGTTCCGTCCTTAACAGATCCATGGCTATCCGCCTGTCTCTCCAATATGCTGGAGTCCGCCCATCGTAGTAAGTGGTCCATATTTGTCTGGTTTGCTGCACCAACTGCATATTTAGTAGGGTCTGCCCATGCTAACGAGCCGTATCAGCCCAGTGAGCATGTATGTTTGGCCTGCGTCTGCATTTATCTGCAGTTGCGTCTGCAGCTTGCATCTAACACTGATGCGGGCTCCATTGCTAGTGACACGCCGCCTGACATAGAATGATGCAGCGGGCGCCTAGCAAGCTATTATTCGGACAAGGAGAGGAATTATGTACAAATCAAAACTCCACGTCGGCGAAGATATCCCGTGGGGGTTGTTGCTGATCGGTCTGGCTGTTTGTCTGGCTGTTTGTTTATCTGCCTGGCTTGTTGCCTCTGACAAGGTTAGCTTTGCTGTCACACGCATGCTTCGTGCAGTTTTGCCGGGCTTGCAAGAACGACAAAGTGGCCAGTAATCTTCCGCTTATATCGTCATGAAAACGCGATCGCTGGCGTAGTTATGATAGTGTTTGTTTCTATAGCGAGCAATTACTGACGGTCGCCAGCCCCATGAGGCCAAATAAATGCAGACATGAGTATGCGTACAACTGTATGCATACTTATGGTCCTTTCCGCACGCATTCAAGCTACCTAGTACCAAACAAGCTCTCTTACCAGATGAGAAACGCCCTTTGACAGTCATCAATGTTTCTTAAGATAAAGCAAATCATCCATTTGTATTCTACGAATGAGACCTTCGAATGTGTCTTGAGGTTGTGGAATCATCTAGCCAGCTTTAGCTCCAAGGGCTATGACTACCAGAGTTGGTTCTATCCGGCCTGTTCCTGCTACAGCCGCCGCCCAGATCAGATCGTCTTCGCAGCTCACATCGCTGAACGAAGCTATTGTCGGCCTCGTTAAGAATGCACTTGACGCGCAAGCTGGACGTGTTCGCGTACTGCTCGACTACCCTAGAGGCAATTGCACGGTCGAAGATGATGGCGTCGGCATCCCCTCTGCTGAGTTTACTGAAGCCGGAAAGCTCGGTCAGCCTCACCGTGAGTTGCACTGACCTTGTAATGTACTGCATTCCATAAAGCCATTACTGACCAACTTCCAGATACTTCCAAGTTTGATACAGCTGAGCACTGTCATGGCTTCAAGGGAAATTTCCTCGCATCCCTTGCAACATTAGGCCTCGTGACTGTGAGTTCTCATCACCACACACAAATGTCTCAAAATTCCCTTACGCTACATAAAGGCCGGGTTCTAGCCAGAAACACTCCATGTCTGCCTAGTGAAAGAACTCTGAACTATCCACATGGCACCTGCATTATCCTCAGAGATTTGTTTGGCTCGATGCCTGTGAGGGTTCGCCAACGGGTCAATACAAACGCTGAGAAGCAATGGACATCACTGCTGTGGGATATCGTTTCTTTGCTTGTAGCCTGGCCGCAGGGTGTCTCGGTCACTATCAAGGAGGCTTCGGACGCGACATCATCGCTAAGAAAAGCCCGCGAAGTTCATCTGCGGCCAGTAGATGAGCGCAATCTTTCTAGACGCACCCCAAAACTTCTGGCACAAGCAAAACTTCAATGCGGGACAGAATGGGAACCTATCTCAGCTGCCGTTGGCGACATCATGATAAAGGGATGCATTGCTCATAGTCCAGCGGCTACGAAACGGTTTCAGTTTATTAGCTTCGGCATCGTTCCGCTGGCTAGAGACTCAAGTGGAAACACGCTCTACGATGCCGTAAACAAGGTCTTTGCCAACTCTTCTTTTGCCGAAGAGGAAGAAAACGATACTTTGAAATACTCGGGCAAAATCGACAATTGGAAGAAACCAAGAGCAAACTTTGAAAAGTGGCCAATGTTCTATTTCCAAATCAAAATGCCAATATCGGCATCTATTGACCAGCTTCTTGAATCCTCGTCAATAGTTATGCAACTAGAACATCTACTTGGAGCTATATCTACCGAGTTTCTCAAGAACTCTAGTCTCAAGATCTACGCCCAGTCAAAAGGAACCCAGCTTCCCAAACAATCTTCATCTAGCTCTGCGAAATCAGCTATTACTCGAACGGCATCTTCAGCATCATCAACAGTCCGGTCCCGATCGCCATTCGATTCCTGGGGCCGCATCAAAGTCGGCCGCCCACAGCAGTCCAAACTTCAACCAGATGCGTTTCCGCAACGGCCTTTAGTCAACAACTCAGGAATGCTAACTCGCCCACCCTTCGAGGTTAAACTCCCTCAGACTGCCAAGGCCGCAAAGTCCATGAAAGATGTTATCACACATTGGCAGAATCCAATATTCGAGACTGAAAATCCGTCTACTTTTCAGTCTGATCTGATAGCATTAAACACTGATAGCAATACATGTTGTTCTCATGGCGTCACCCTCGACCTCAAGTCAGCCTCTCTAGCCACTAAAACAAACATTACTAAGACTTCGTTATCACTAGTCCAAGTTATACGGCAAGTTGATCAAAAATTCATATTAATAACTGTGCCAAAAGACCCAATCGTCAACGAATCAATAAGTTCTAGGCTTATTATTGTAGATCAGCATGCCGCAGACGAACGAGTCCGCTTAGAAGATCTCATGGCTACTTACTTTCCATCGTTGACAACCAACTCCCCAGCATTTTCAGAAGCCGTAGATCAGTCTCTTGTATATGAGGCTCCGGCAGATGAAACCGAACTGTTGCTAAAGTTCCGAACGCATTTTTCAAACTGGGGAATTCACTATACCTGTGTCCCAAAACCGACATCTTTATCCAAGACAGCGCCTCTCGTGGCCTTGCTAACCATAACCCGCCTTCCTCCCAGCATCCACGCCCGCTGTATGCAAGATCCGTCACTTCTCATCAACCTCATACGCTCTGAAATATGGTCTCTCTCAGACGCCGGACACATGTCTAGTCCGCCGCTCGTTCGGGTAACAAGTAGTACCGCCTCATCCGCAAATAAAGGCAATCATAAATTCATCCAGCGCTTTCGCACATGCCCTGCTGGGATATTGTATCTACTCAACTCTCGCGCCTGTCGTAGTGCACTCATGTTCAACGACGTACTCTCTGTGCCGGAGTGTGAAGCATTAGTGGGAAAGTTAGCACGCTGTGCGTTTCCATTCCAATGTGCCCATGGAAGACCATCTATGGTGCCGTTGTTGGACTTAGGGCAGGGCAGCGGGCTTTGGACAGAGGATATATTGGCATATGAGGCAAAGCAGACTTCTTTGTGGTCTGAATATCTAGAGAACGACTAAAGATATCAAATTATCGTAGTGTTAATATTCTGTACATATTACCTATTAAATTATAATACAATTTACCATTTATCAGGGTTCATCAAATCCTCCATGCTAGCCTAGAACAACCTTTATACCCAATTCATGGCTTACCGTTCGCCATAGATCTTCTTCAAATCTTTCTTTCGGAGCACTTACTTTTCCACCAATCTCACTGCTTCCCTCCAATTCATTGCTATCTAAACTTCTTTCTGACTCCTGGTCAGCCCGTTTCCAGACTTCCTGTACAATTGTCCACGCATGTTGAATATTGACCATGCCCTGCCTTCTATCAAGGGCCAAAAATGCCTGCTTAGCCATGCCCCGATCCTCTGTGCTCAAGGTTTCGCAAGCCGCGATGAACAAGGGCCAAAGCAAAGCACTCATTGGCCCAGCATTTTGCACAGTGCGCATACAATGAACTAGAGCAGTATGTGTATGGCGCTGAACCAGTGGGTGATCCCGTGCACAGCCATATATGCTGCGATACAGGAATACAGAGGCGCTGTGGCGATAGGCCAGCGCGTTATTGAGGATAGAGCGGACCCGGCCTTGCGCGGGATACAAGGCAGTGGTTGCGCCGGATGATTGGGTGGATGTGGACGGCTCGGGCAAGAGATCGTGCATTGTGCAGCCAGCGGGGATGTCTGGCTGCCATTCTTCTAGGGCTATCTCAATGGCAGCAGAGGCAGTTTCGAACTGTGCCTTAAGTGGCGTTATTGCCGCGATGTTGTCGGAAGCTGTGGCCAGAGCAAGTTCGCGCTTGAGGGCTTGTAGTGTACAAAGGCGGTGGATGATAGGCCACAGCGTCGCAAACATACCAAGTAAGGAATCAACGCTGTCGAGGGACGAGAATGGATTTGAGTCTAAAGATGAATACGAAGAGTCCGGCGATGATCGACTGAGAGGAGCGCGGCCAAGGGAAAATGCGGATATAACGTCGTAGAATCGAAATGCCTAGTCACCATTCAAGTTAGTTAAACTTCATACATAATTTAGACAACGATAATTCATCGGAAGCCTTACGCGTTCTAAGAACTGCTCTGTGGCATCGGGGAACATGGCCTGCTGGCGAGAAGACATGACAGTCATGGCGCCTCTTAAGTGGTCGTCGACAATACTAGATTTACTCTTTTGTACGAGCTAAACGAAAACTGTTAGTACAATACTAATTCTCAATGATAAAGACGAAGCTAGTTCTTACAGCTTCGTAATATATCAAGAGCATTATTGATGCCATCAATTCTTTACGGTCGGCCTTTTCTCCTTGAGCTATCAACTTAGCAAGTCCCGTGATGACCTGTCTGTGAAAGAACTCAGATGTCTCGCTAAATTCGACTCCACGATGTTCCAAATGGGCACTGGTCAGCGCATAAACGGCGTTGGTAACAACCAAGCTGCTATGGCATAGCGGTAGTACAAGCTGCTGGAATGGGTTGCCTGCCTCCTCCTTGAAGACTAGTAAGTGTGAGAGGACGTTGCAGAAATGGTCGATCAGAGCACGGCGGTTACGCAGGTCAGAGAATTCGAAGAAGCTAGGGCTAACGAACTCAAAGTTGTAGATTGATTGGTTCTGTTGCTGTTGTTGTTGTTGTTGTTGTTGTTGTTGTTGTTGTTGTTGCGGCTGCTGTGGATATTGTTGCGAATGTTGAGCTGTTGGGTAAAGCGCCGTTGCGTAGGTTATGGTTGAGGTAGCAGATGAGATCGAAGATATAGAATTTCGATGTTCTCGTTCACTAGTGCGCAGAGCATGTCGCTGCCGGACTACCGTTGGGGACACAAGGCTGATGTCCTGATCAATGCCGGCATAGCCTGGTTGTATCAGACCATCATCAGTGCTGGTGATACTACTATTACTACTTGAATCAAGAGTACCGTCATCCGGGCTATCGACGGCTGTCAAATCAAAATCAAGATCCAGAGTATCCAACCCTGAGAACATGTCCTGGTCTAGATGACTTAGCCCGAGAGCCGAATGGTCGAAGCCGTGAAATATATCATCGTTGGGTGATGTCAAGAACACGTCTGCAAAGTCTATTGCTTTCGATAATTCGTCATCCAGGACGTCTTCCGGGGCGCTGTCAATGCGCAAGATCGTCCGGGCAGTCGGCGTCGTTCCTGGCGACCACTTGGATGGTGATCTCGGAGGCGAATTCGGTGGAAGAGATGACAATGGGGTCGGTGCTCCGGGTCGTGACGTCACTATCGGTGAGTGTGGCGGCACTGGCGTTGTTTTGGCAAGGCTAAGATTGGCATCTGACCGACACATTCTAGCGGCGCCATTGCTGGTAATTGACTGTCGCCGAGCCGTAGGGGCAGTAACTTCCGCAGGGCAGGAGGCATCCGGGGGACTAGATTCATCGCTAATTGAAGAGCGAATTTCATCTCGTCGTCGACGTTGGCGCGGCCGGACAGCTTCGTAGACGCATTCTTGGCCTTTTTCAATGCACCGGGAGCATTGCGGACGAACTTCGTTGCACTTTTTCTTCTATTGGTCGAGCGTCAGTTATAAGAAAAGCGACAATCACAGGATCTCGCGAATGCATACTTTGTCTTTGCTGTAATGCGCCAAAATTGTCTCGGTTAGCTTGCTTTGTTTTATTCGATACTGAACTCTCATAAACTCACCAATATGTGCACCCTATAAACACCAAGAGAATACAGTGGTTATGCAGGTTAGCTTGAGTTATCCTTTTCCTATGGTCTATATTTTACTTGATCGAAGACGCTCGTGGCAGTTGCGGTTGTAGCGCAACAACCGTTGGTAAGAATCACTGACCAGTTCGTGATCGCTTCTTAGGGATCTTTGGCGTCGCCAATCGCGTATAAAGCAGCATGGTATGTGTATTAAGGTTGTGAGAGATCAAAAGACTAGAGATGTAGTGTCGATCAAAGATCTGTACAAAGAGGAAAGAATTGGCTTGAAAAAAAAAAAAGAAGCAGAGATCTTTGGAAATGGCGTCAAATATAGCGTGAGGTTAGTCGAGGTTCCGTGCTGTTATGGCAGTTCTTATCGTCTAAAGATACTACGCTAGGATGTATTCAATCGGGCAACGAACGATGCGATAGTTAGCCCGCAACTGTGATCAAGACTCTTTTCGTCGAAAAGAGGGGGAGCACATGCAAAAGGACAAAGTTGGTGGTTATATAGAACGGATAGAAGCCCTTCATAGTATCAAGCCAGTGCTCAAAACTGGGTCAAGGGCCTAGCCAGCCAGTAGCTCCCCAGGTCACGATGTCCTCTCGTTTTACTCTTCGCCGCCCGACTTCCCTCGGCCGCCGTCATGGTGTCGATGTGATGGGCCCTGCAAGACAGTGTGGGACGCAGCGTTGCCAAGACTCAGTGTACATACAGTATTATACAGTACAAGGCATAATTGATGGAGCTAATGAGTCTCCACGCGATGGATCATGTTTGCTACTGTCTGCTACTGTCTGCTACAACTAACCCAAGACAATGCCAAGCTAGCCAGTTCTAGCTGCTATCGAAACACTGGTGATGGCAGAGGGTTGGATGGATGGAGTCAAAAGCCGTATGCACAACAAGCGGAACCGCAGTTTGGAGCAACCCACACGCTAGGCTGGGGCAGGATCGGCCAGGGTGTGCCTACATGGGAAAGGAAACTATCCTACGTAGAAGCGTTCACGTACTAGTAAACACTAGTAGAAGAGCTTGTTCTTTGGGGAACTGGGGAGCGGGGAGAGCCAGCCTAGAGAGCCAGGTACGTCCAGGGTTGTCGGCGTATTAGTATTCAGTTGGAGAAAGTTGAGGGAAAACGAAAAAAAGTCATCCGTGATTGGAGAAGAGAAGCATGCTGTCAAAGCCAAAGCTCAAACTATCATGCTCTGCAAAATATGACCATAACCCTAACTCACTACTATGTAAGACGTACGTTACAAAGTATGTCTTCATGCCGTAATTGATTCCTCAATCAACGTGAATGTCTCTTTGCATTTTCCCCGGATTTCTAAGAATGCACATCCTAGGATTAGAAGTCAAAGTGTTGTTTGCTAGTCCATTGGATAGGAGCTTTAGCAATTAACCCTAATCCTAGTGTTACTAACGCTAGACTTATATCCTTGTCATGACATCGGAAATTTTCTGACCATTATGAATTATTCCGTTATAATTAGCCAAAATGCTAACCGTTGACCTAAAACCTCTTGCCATATGCTCCGTCACGAGACGTATTGCGATTTTTTCTTTCACTTCTTATTTTGATTCCTTGGTTGGTACTAGCTGTTTTCATCACTTTATATATCCCGCTGCATGTTCAACAGGCTGATAAAAAACACTCCACTTTCGTTGTTTATTCGATCCTGCCTGCTTCTCGGAGAGATGCTTGTTTCCAGGGCCCTGGCTCATATTTCTAGTGGCTCAGTTGGAGCAATCAGATGATGGGCAACTGTCCATTATCAACGCAGAGCTGCCTTTCGTTTTTTTTTCCTTTCTGGTACTGTCGTATCTAAGTCCAGACCTAGTCATAGCGCCCTTCAACGCCTGCTTTCAAAGCATGGCATTACTATATACACGACATTGGCATGCATTATTGTAACATAAAGCATCGTATACCCCCTTCAATATACTACCATCGTAGACGACGAACCATGGTGACAAATTGCTGTTTCTGTCTGACAAGGCAACTGTCCTTCGTAAATTTCCCCCAATCGTTCTCCAAACGTCTTCAATACAGCGCTCGGCTGAGTTCGCCCAGGACAGGCTAAGCCCGTAGGGTCTTACAAGCGCACCAATCAACGTCGATCTTCTCCGCCAGCATGGATTTCATTCCGTCACAATTTCAACTACGAACTTTCGACCTCGAGCCGTTTGTCAATATTGATACTCTGTGAGTAGAATTATATGGTTGGCTTTTTGGATGTGTATACAGTATATCGTCGTCTTTTTTCAAGAATCAAGGCATGACTAGGTCTAAACGGGCCTTTTTTTTTCTCTTTTCAAGAATCAAGACATGCTTGCATCCCTAGATTCAAACGGGCCTTTATTCGCGTTGTAAAATATCGGATGCTGGCGATACAACGCTAGTGTGATATTTATAGAAAAAACATATATGTCTCGGTAGCAATCCATATCTTCGTATACTCGTCCACACAAGAATAAGACCTTCAAGGCAGTAGCTTTCTTATAGACTTCATCATAACCAAGTGCTCGTTAGCATTTTGGAGATGGTATTCAAATACGGCGGTTATGTAGTAGATTAATCGACACTTCCTCTGACCATGTTTCTTTACCGGGAAAGGACTTGATACAACTTTATTAAAGGTGGTATGGCTGATCAGGAACAAGACATCTCAAGGCAATAATCTCCATTTAATAAGATGTGAGTGTACATTCCAGCGAATCTAACTCTGGGCTATGTATAGGCACCATTGTATCGGAGAAGTTAACTAACCCTAGTCGTGACGAGGCGGTTCAGTTTGTTTACACCGAGTCTCTGCCGTGGTTCATGCGCGTTTTCACTGATCACGCTTCCGTCCCATGATTTCTGAATTTCTACAAGGAGATCACACAACCAGTGCGAACATTGGGTCATCCACTATGCTCCCAGAGTCTTGCTGGTGTCTGATCTTGACTCTAGATCCTCCATTCTTTACACATGGCAGGGTCGTGTTCAGGTTCAAATCATTTCTTTTTCACGAAGTCACTACAACGTACACATTTACTCGGCTATGTGAAAATGCTACTATGCTAGTCAACTTAAAAGTAGGGAATTGTCTTAAAGTGTTAGAGGTCCCCAAGTATATCATTTCAGTCCGTAGTTGGAAATCTTCATGCAACATTCACGTGGGATATCATATCGAGCATAGCCACGGACATATTCCTACTTTGACCTCAATAATGATAATGATGATTTATTGTACTACCCACGGTCCGCATTGGGCAGTCTAAGCTCTCAAGAAACTAATTACCAAAGTTAGTATTAATAAATACTAGCTTGTGTAGGTAGGCTCTTCGGCATTACTAAAAGAACCTGTATGTGACGGTAACAAACTTGTAACCCCGATACAAACCAATATGTAGCCTTGATACGGCTGGAATCACCATCATATGAGTAGCTAACCCTGATATGGAATTGCTACTGTACGCTTGAAACTTACAACATACATCTAAAGCCATAGCGCAACGACAGAAATGCGGTCATTTGTTATACCTACATAATGATGATGATGGGTTACTTATTATTCTGCCTTTGCGCGGCTCAAGGTCCGCATTAGGCAGTCTGAGTTCTTAGGAAACTAAATACAACAGAAAGATGTAACAGGAGACCAGTAGTTACCTTTTTATTACTTAATAGCAACAAAAGTAATGTCCAACGGCCTCTATGGATTCCTGGGACGATAGGAAACAAGTCTAGAACCTTCCACCTCAAACTTACAAAAATATCCTCCCCTAACTTGAATATTACTGAGCACTTCCCTTCAACTACTATAAATGGTCTACTCTAGGATGCTGTCTAGCGCGCGCGTGTGTGTATGTAACGTCTACCTACATCTATTGCTACGCAATCAAACGATGCTAGATTGGTTACTGGACAGAGCTTTAAGGCCTTCTGCTAAGGCTCCCTCCTTAAAATAGAGGCTCGATTATCATAATCCGGAGCAATGAGTGCTGTCTAGCACAGGGCGTTGTCTGATGTGGTCTTAGTTAGTGTTAACTGATATCAACTTCTCAATTAGCCATTTAGAGACTCTTGCAGAGGTAGCATTAACCAAGGACTGGAGGAGAATCCAACGTGGATTGCCCGTGCAGGCAAATGAGCTCCGGGACTTTCTGTGGAGAGCAAATGGGACAGACTAGTCCAGCGCCATTGTGGTTATAACGGCAGTGATATACAGTAAAGTCTCCATGCCCCGATATACTCGAGAGTACGACTTGTGCCGGTTTTCTGCCCGCGTCCCTTACTGGACATTCCCCATACTTTGGGCATGGCTATAGGTCTAGTAAGGTGCGGACTTTTTCGATTTTGTCTTTGCTACTAGTGACAGAAGCTTTGGTTAAGCCGTCGCTTGATCCAAGTCTTGGCCCATGACTTTGTCATTGTCTAATCGTTTAGTGGTCGGCAGGAGGCAGCTTCTTTCATAAGTTTGTCTGCCCTCTCATTGTGATCTATCTAGTACCCATAGAATGTGCACCCTAGGGACCCCCAAAAGCCATTTTGAGAGTTCCATGTTGCTTCTTCCTGCCAACCATGAATTGTTGATGGGGTTCGGTTGATGGAGGATGGAGAGGTGCCTCGTTTGGCCCATAGACTGGTCAATCTGCGTACCAGTATATGAGCAGATGTAAATTCTGCGTGCTAAGTTCTTTCTCTTCTCAGAGTGTTCAAGCAACAAACTGCCATGTCCACTGCTTCTATCTCTACGTCTTGCACTTCAAACTTTGGAGGCAGTTTTTGGTTGTTATCACAATTTTCGTCCGAAAGGCATAGCACGATTGAGGCTCTACCTTTCCGTTGCTGAGATTGGAGCCGCCAGTACACACCCACGCGTCTGCTGGGTCTGGACTGTGATTGGAGGTGAAGATTTGTTTCTTTGGTTCTTCTTGGTCAGTGATGTTCGGGTCATGGTTCTTTGTTGACTGAACCGGGCTGCCTCGAAGAGGATACAGTAGCGTATATTTCATAACTAGTGCCAAGTTGTCTGTAAGGTGTTGGGTCTCTCTTCCTCAAACAGCGGATGCTGTGATAGCTACATAAATTGCTACTGAAAATAGACCGTATCGCAAGCAATATAGAGTTATCAGATCGCCTTCTAAGACACAGTTAAAACTTGTTCCTCTTTACTAGAGAAGCCCAAATATCTTCATTCTTAGTCTGATTTGTATGATGAAAAGAAGAAATCGATAGACATACAGCACTAGTACTCTTACCAAGTACTGATCTAGCGCTTTGTAGCTCAATGAATGGAAAACAGACGAGATTTCCGTGGTCGTATGTGAGAGATAGTGCTATTAGTACTAATGTAGACCCTACAACCGACTCTAGTACTTCAAAAAAGTCTCTGGGTGGCATTCGTACGTATACGTCGTTTGAATGCCTTGCGATGTAGGTAGATGTTGAATAACTTGCTAAAAAGGTGAGGCCTATGTAGTGGGAGTCAGAGCTTGAGTAGTAGGCTTACGGGTAGCTACTATAATGATAGCTTGTCTAGGTAGTAGCTAATCTTAAAGTCGTATTACACATAGTAGTGAACTAAGTAGAGATATCTAGTAGTATACTATTCAGGCAGACTAGAATAAATCAACGATGTAATATACTGCTGCATATGATGACATTACTGCTTGTTCTCGTTCTTGATAAGCGAGATTACGGTGAGAAGTGGTAGGCGTCGATAAGAAAGAAGGGGTGGCGTAAACGGAGACTTTTTCAATGAACTATTTCCGCTCATTACTGGTAGTACAATGAATTGTGAGAAGACTGCGTTCGTTTGTAATAGTTGCCCTTGAACATTGGGTTGTTTTTAGAACAAAGTAAAACTACTTACTAAGGGACCAATTTAGGTACATCTGTTCAACCGCGCGCATGGAAAGAATCACAAGTACTAGTAAGAGGAAAAGAGACTATGTACGGAATATGTTGCTACATAGGATAGGTTCTCCATGATCGAATGAAGTCTTGGGCAGCTGGTTTATCAATATCTTAGCATCGATACGGGCTTGATCAGACCAATAGAATCTCAGCTACAAGCACTTTCTTCTCGTGTCGCCAGAGGGTGGTTTTAGCTTCCTTCTTAGCTGTAAGCTTTTCGCCGCAAAGTATACGGACTCCCTTAGGGGGGAGGCATCCAGAAGGCGACCCACTGTTGAACATTGCAGAGAGTATAAGTTTGTAGCGCTATATGCAAGCTCTAGAGCACTAAAGAGACGGAACTTAGCAGACGGAGAGTTGCATTGCCTTGGCCATAAGAATTCACCAGAGACTAGTCACTATATTATGTTTCCTCGGCACTTATGACAGCAATGTAGGCTTGGGGGCTAGCCCAGGAGAATGTTGTACCTAGCGCGGTTCCTTGTTTAACTACATTCAATATATCAAGATAACTATATTAAGAAATGAGAAATGAGGTCAGTTGATATAATTTTGCGAAAGTATGAACTATCGCAGCCACGTCGTATATATACATACGGCGAAGAGTATTTGTGCGTAGCATAACTCGAACTATTACTGATCTGTCCCTTTTTCCTTGCCTTAAGCTTTGCAAAACAGGATGGGAAGCGCTCGAACATAGAGCACACAGGAAGAACGTATGACTTTGACTTGTTCTGAGCCTGGACAGATTGGGACTTGCCTGTCTGCCTGCGTTTCCTGCATTGTTTTACCGAGACTCAGATGGATAACGCATTTGCGATCACTGCCGCAATAACATCTGCAAAATCGGGCTTTTGGCAGCCAGCTCCTTGGGTAAGATTCTAGGTTGCTGCTAGCCAGCTACGCTGATTTAATAGGAATTCTTCTCATTCTCTGCCAATTTTATTATTACTATCATTCTGAGGCTTCGTTCTAGGCAATTCTCTCCTTACTGCCTGTTTTGCACATCCCAAGCTATAATATAGCGCTTTTGTTTGATTCCTTTTGCTATCTTGATACTCGATTTGTAGCTTTTTAGACACTATCTCGAATGGCATCACCGTCGTGATTCCAGAACTTCGACCGGACTTCAGCAAGCGAATACGCCAGGCAGATAAAATTACAATCGGCTATACTATTTGATTTGTAGTCTATCATCTCAGAAGTTCTATCTTTTTTTTTCAACTATCATCAGCCTGGAAACTTGCTGTATACAGGGCTTAAGCATTCGCCTATCGCGAATCACTGTTGATAGAAAATCTGCTGAGGCGGGGTGAATCGACGTCCACCACAGAATCCGGAACTGCGCTTTTGAGCGTTTGGCTCTGGTTCCTAACCCTATATATCATTATTGACTGGATAGGCCTATAGAGCCCAGCAATCCCTTCACGGGCACTCCTGCATTATGAGACTCGGGATGCAGTTGGCGTTTTGCGCTTTTCTAGTGCGCGCCGCCGAAATCCGGCATCGTGACGGGCTGCATCGCTTACCTAAAGCCACCGTCATTGCGCCAATAGCTGCACCAGCCTCACTGACCACCGACCCAGTCGTGCTTCGTCGGGCCCAGACTACCCAGTCACAATGTCTACCAGGGCACAGTCTTTGCCCGTCGTCGCTGAACGGTGGCTGTTGTGCTGATGGATATGCCTGTGGCTCGGAGTCCTGTACGGCGACTACAAGCGGACCTTCAACGTGCCAGGGAACTGTCAACGCCTATGCGTGTCCACAAGCGAACGGCGGTAAGTGCTACTCTACAACTATAATACCTATTGCTATCTAGTTCTCGGCATTTACGTGTTCTTGACAACGGCGACAGAGTCGCTAACTCCATCTGTCCTTTTACCTATAGGCGGCTGTTGTTCCCAAGGTTGGATCTGTTGGAAAGCAGGCTCCTGCATCCCGCCACTCGGTGCCACCACCACGAAATCATGCTTTACAAATTCCTTTCTATGTCCGGCAAGCTATGCTTTTCGGTGTTGCCCCAACGGCTCCGGTTGCGCTACGGACTCTTGCATAATAACGGGCGCCACGACATCAATTTCGGAATATACTACAATACTCACTAATGGCGATGTGACTATCGCCGAGGAGACTGTTATCACGACTCGCTCAGCCGGCGTGGGCTTCACTCTTTCTTCTGCATCAGTAACGTCGGCTACAGCACAGGTCGTCGTCAAAGCTAAAGCAAACACGACGGTCATCGATGACGGTTCATCCAGTGACAAACTCAGCACAGGGGCTATAATCGGAATCTCCATCGGAAGCTTAGCCATCCTCTTGCTCATAACACTAGGTATATGTGTTGCCCATGGCTTTGATGACGTCCAGTCGTCGATTCGCCGAGCAGCCAAGCGTAGAGATACAATGGACACATATGACCACAAGCCTGATAGAAACCAAGCGTCAAGGCGCCATAAAATAGGATGTACAGATGGACAACCTATATCATCGCCGGATGCGACTGCGAACGGCCATTTTCACAGGCATGTTCAAAGTGCTAGTATGGTAGCTGGATCGCAGCCGCTGATATCACACGCCTATACATTATCGCAGGAAGAGAGTAGTCGAGTTAACCGCCCCAGCATGGCTTCAGAGTCGCAAAGTTCGTATGATGCTGTGCCAACTGACATACCCGAACGAACATCTGCTCCAGCGCCGGGCGAGATCACACCGTTACAGCAACGATTGCGAATGCCTATAGTCCGACGACCTTCTGTGCGTTGGTGGTCCCGTACATATGCCAATCAACAAATATCGCCGCCACTGCAGTCACTACATCAAAGACAATTTAGTGGCGATTCACTTACGGAGTTACCACCTACAGATCATATTATTTCGCCAGAAATAATGAGTTACCCGCAATATATGGGACCTATGCAACAAATAAATCATCGGGACGGCATCCGTGACGTGGATCTACCCAGCTCCCCCCTGAATCCTCCAGGCAACCCGTCAGTTCTAGAACAAACGATACCCATGGTACATGAAGCCTGGGAACTCCCCATTTCACGCGGTACTGTTCATACCGTGACGGATAATGGACAGCCGTCTAGCGTCCAGTATGTTGTAGGACACTATGGGCCTAAAAACAGTGTTGCTGGGCAGACGGCAGCGCATTTAGGAGAATATTCTAGTATACGTCATGAGTGATAACCTACATATTTGTCACGATCTATTCTACATTATATACTACACAATTTGTATTTCGTAGTAACCATAGAAGGGGGCAACTAGCGAAACATAATATCTATGCCTGTTATTCGCTCATTCTTCCATTAATAAACTCATCATACTAAGAAAACCACAAATCTATTATTGTCTATGTACCAGAATGTAACAAGGAAAACTCTCGGTGAATTTTTTGGGCTATTTTCATTGATTAACACTGATGGCCACTGCATGTTGGGTCTCGAGATGGCATATAGAACGGCAAAAAGTATCTTAAAATATGATAGAAGTATTTAGCAGCATAAGTACAACATGGCCGACTCTCAGCACCAGTCGGCAGAAATTAGTTCGTTGAGAGCATAGAATCTACCACTGTCGATTAGGGTTGGTACCAGGAAAGTTGTTCCCTTCTTCCTCTTCTCTGCCCAAGAATCCCCAAAGACTCTTCTTCGCCCTGGCCGGGTTCATGCCTGGAAAATTATTACTGTCCTCCTCCTCACGCTCACGCGACTGAAAGCGGTATTGCTGCTGCTGCTGCGGCGGTTGTACAATGGGCACAACCGATTCATTATCTGACGTGACACAGGACGAGGCATCGCTAGGCATCGCAGAGCCATGGTTGTGTCTTTGTGTCCAGGAGCGTGGGTTGGTGCCGGGAAAGTTATTATAGTCAAGCTGGCTGGGCGAGAGACCGGTGAAGTTATTATTCCCATCGTCGCGCGACGATGGGCGGGGATTGGTGCTGGTGAAGTTGTTGGCAGCGTGGCCAGCGTCGTCGAGGAGGGGCTTTGGATTGGTACCGACAAAGTTGTTGCCGCTCTCGGCGAGATCGCGGGCATCGCGATATGTGATGTGGTGGCGGGGATGGCACTTTTGGGTAGGATGGAGGGTCTTTTGGATGAGATTGTCGATCTTAGGGCCGCTGTCGTGGTTGCAGAAGCAAATGTTAGCAGACTCGTTTGCAGTTGTGAGAGAAGAGATGGGCAGCGAAGTGACACTAGGCTCCCTAGAAGGGGCTTGATAGCCTTTGTAGTGATAATATAGTACGGTTGGTGAAGAACGGCAATGCAGACAGCCATCTGTATAACCAACTTGTTGCTACGCCTGGGACTGTGGTATGCCGTTCTCATGTGGGATGTTGGGGACGATACGTACAACATGATAGAGTGTAGTCAACCTCGGTCAGAAATTTTGGATATAAGCAGGGGATATAAGGGACAATCTGTGTCTGCTGCTAGGCTGTGGGTGGTTCGACTTAACGTAAGAGTGTAGTGTCTCGATGCAATGCAGATGCAGATGCAAGTGAACAAGAAATGGATGCGTCACAGGACGATGATCGGACTAGTAATGGTCGCAGTGTCTGAATTCGTCGTGTATAACAGATTATAGGCAAAGGCTAACAATAATACGGTCACAGTGTAAAGCGTAGTATTATAAAACTATGCTAATGAAGGCATTGTATAACAGTGACAAGTCTCCCCGGTGACAGGACCAGGCCCGACATTATATATCACGACAACTAGTTCTCATTTGAGATGTTATTTCCAATTATTGCCGTTCCCTCTTTGCTACGCGGTGAGTTTCCAGCACATCTCTTTCTATCCTCGCTATTGGGCGTTGAGTGTTTAGTTGGTGGAAATAGAGCGGCGGAATGGCGTGTAAGTGGTTGTGTATCTTTGTTAGTGAGTCTGGATGCCCCTGTCCACCGACCCAAGTCCGAGAATTCGGCGAAGGGGCCGGAAGCAGAAATGATAAATTAGCCACCACCGCAAATAAGAAACTTCTACATAGTAGCTTGGACAAACAGGCGGAAGAAACGAGAGTGTCATAACTAAGAAATCGTTTCTTTAGTGATAACGATGCGACTTATCACTTACCTCGGCAGACTCTGCCAGCTTTTCTATGCAGCATCGGGTGCTGAAGAGTTTAGATGGTCTCGATCACTGGCCTAGGACAGCGAATATCAAACTAAGAGTCTCGAACACAACAAAGAATCGTCTCCGTGCTTAACCCTATTATTACTTGGGCTTGCTTTGGTCCTTTCCATTCCCAGGCTCTGTTTCAATCCTTCCCGTTTTGTCACTTTGTCTCCTTCGGCGAATTCCCGACCGACGATCGATCCATGAAGAACATGGCTCATCTTAGCCAATCAGAAAGCCGACAACTGTTGTTTCTGTCATATGGCCTGTATTGGCAATAGTAATGGACCGTGTTTCTGGGAATAACTTGAGTCCACTTGAAACCGTAGCTCAAGGCACATTCAGAAAAGGGGATACATACAGTTAGTTGCAGGATGATAGCACTAGCTCCCTAGCGCTGCAACACATTCCGAGCTCAGTTCCCAGAGACTGGTGATCCAAATAGAGATCATGGCCACTTTGAAAACTCTGCTCTCTTTTGTAACTCTTTGATTTTGATTACAGTGGTCTACGTCTGTACCACAACAAAGACTCAAGTCTAGTCTTCTAGCACAGAAGCTATTAAGGCTTCGAGAGCACATCTGGATTGAATAGCTTCGCTTCATTGCAGCTAAAAACAAATGTCATTCTTATTCATCCTCTTAAGATATCTCTGGTTAAGAATACAAAGCATTGACCACAACAGATGAGTCCAGTTGCTTCTGCTGGATATAGTCTGGAAATAACAGTTGTTATCACAAAGCTATGCTAGTCGAACAGGGGACTTGAGGCTCAACTCATATATTCTCCCCTTGTCCTACCAATAGAAAGCCACGAAGCTGGACGTTCTATCAAAAATACTGAGTTTCAAACACGTAAGAAAGAAGTTAGCCTTCATGTCGTCTATCATATTTGATCCATGAAAGACAAAGGGGAGAACATTTCATTATTGTCAGTAATAAGGTTTAGCGTCACCCCCCAAAATACAAGCGCTTTTGACACTTTAGTATTCTTTGTGTAGCCACTAAAGGTTGTGAAAAGAACTACCGATGCCGCGAATTCACCGAACTTCGCAAGTAGTTCGTCGACTCTCGCAGTGTGGGAAATAAAGTAAGAGCCCAGCAAAGCGTCAGTGTTAGTGCTTTCAAGATTATTTTCCTATGCATGATATCATGTTTCTTATATGTCCATTGCTTTGTATTGCACTGTTTGTATCCCACTTCTACACAGATGAGTATCGCGGCTAATATATGTAATGTCACTCGCCTGCATCTTGTCACACCAACAGCTGATAGTATATTGAAATCTCACGATCGCCCATCTGACTAGCCAAATCTGCGGCGAAGTACGACGCCCCGAAATAAAATCTTCGTTACACTCAAGTCATGATCAACATAAATTCAGTCGACGTATCAAAGACTACATCATGGGTACAATCGACTATCTTCTTAGCCTCTCTTCTCACATATTCGTTCCTTTTTTGCCTAAATGCTTGGCGAGGATCAAATGCGCTTTGGTATGGCACATGACAGCTTGGCATTTCTCCCGTTTTTGCATCGGGCTGTACGTTTTCGACTCTGCCATACTGTGTATTCTATTTTATCTGATAGATACCTTTTTCGACCTTGTCTAATCTTCCAGCTACGTTGTAGACAGGCTGAGCCTCGACAACAGAGAATTTCGATTTTGAGTTCAAAAATTGGAGTGCTCCATTGACCTCCTTCGCCGCTACTCGAAAGACAGCCTACGCACTAAAAAAAACACGCCACACACCATACCTATAGAGGTAAGCTGACTGCAGGAATAATAGCCAATTATAGCTTTTGGATTTGCCATTGGCTGGCTATGTCAGGTGAATATTCTGTTCTTCGGTTATTTCTCTATTTTAGTAGAAGGGAGACTTCATGTATCTGGTTTCTCCTCTCTATTTCAGAGATATAGGATATAGAAGCGAAAGCTCGGAAACAGAACATCAACAAGAATTATCTATGCTCATCTTCAATAGTCTTATAGTCTTCCCCTGTTCCCTAGTTACATCTTCCGCGTGGGCACAATAGCCCCTGTTCACGATGCTCATCAGTACGGAGAGTAAATTTTCACTGTGTAGATCATAGGCTCTACACTAAACGTCTTCATCGTAGATCTCAGCGTACACTTTAAACTATTGGGAACTGTATAAACTAGCCACTCTGGAAAGCTCCTATATATTTCCTGGGCTCTAAACCAAGCGTAAATTGCAGCAAAATATGTCCTAGAACGGACCTATTCCGTCGATATCAGTTTTCTCTATCTCGCTTTATCTTTCTTGTACCGCGTGTTTTTGCATTGATGAACCGTCAGTCCCACCTGAAGTATCTATAGCAACTCAATATCTCACTTTGGGCATCTGTTTCTTATATCTAGATGAAGCAGAGGCCGGATATTCGATAAAAACGATGTTGTGTAGTAGCTATATGTAGATCGGGGATCTTACTATTTCTTATACAAGCTTCTTTAGGAGCTTGTTGTGATGATCTGCACTGACTAGTTCAGAAGCCCAAAACAAGTTGCACTCAGGCAGTGTTTCCATGTTAACAGAACAAAATAGTAGTACTACTTAGAATTTAGATTAAATCCCAAGCGCGTTTATGCGCCGATGAACTAGTCAGCCGCGCGGTAGTGAATGAACATCCGCCTGATACAAAACAATCGGTAATATATTGAACTTTTGTACTCATTCTCGAAAATATGTACCTGATGGTGTACGTGTATATATATGTATAATAGGTAGTAAGACATACGACAGCTAACTATAGTATTAAACTGAGGGCCTTCGCCCGCGCAGTGGCAGTACCATAAACATATTCATCATCATCACCTAAGTAGAAATCTGCATCTGGAACTTGGATTATGACGACAAGACTGAGTCGCTTTGACTCAATTGCTTTATCTAATCGAGCAGTGCCCCTTGGCCAAACATAAGAGACTACATAGTAACAAAACTAGCACTAGATACCGGCGTCTAGACAGTACTTTTGTCCTCAGACCAGGAGCTAACTTAAACTACAAGATGAAGTAGAGTATAGAAAGATAGCCAGGATCGCTGCGTTCTACCCTGTGATGAAAACCACTTCCATGCTTAGCATGGAAGACACAACAGACGAGAATCAATCCTCTATTCCAGAAGCAGGCGTTTCTTCAGTCCTGGCTACCATTGCTTAACCTCTGCATCTTTTGAGAAGGCTATCATCATGGCAAGTCAAGGCCAAGTTGAAATGCATGTGTTGTATGAGATGTATATTTATACATATTTTAATGTTACGTACTCAACATATACCTAAGCCCTTCCTTTACACGGATTTCCTTTTCATCTCACGCGATTTGGTAACAATCCTGCTGAGAGAGCTGCTTGGTTAGGTATTCCCAACGATCAGCCACAGGATCCAAGGATAGTATGGTGATATTTGTGCATTTTCCTTTCGTATAGGTCTAGTATTATGGGAGCAATTTATCAGTACTCAAGCGCTAGTAACAGTAAAAAGTTATGCCTCGTATCTGTGGCTATCGGCGACCTCATGGGATAAAACACTGACTATTACTCGAACAGAGCTGTGATATGGTCTGGAGATGTGGGGTTGCGGATAAATACCCGAGACGAGTATACATGAGTGTTGGAGAGAACAATATCAACTATCGTCAACTAAAGCAAAGGGATTCCTCTGTAAACTCCCCGAAAAATAGATGATAGTAGAATTATGAAGAATCTATGCAGTGCCCTATGTATTGTCTGGGCTACAAGACATTCAAAAGATGGTAAAAACATAATTAGGCGTTAATTGAGCGGCATATATAGCATTGGGAAACAGTCGGCGGATGTTTCGATATGATATCAAAACATGGCTACTGATGTTGATGACTTCGAGTGTTTGGTTATGTAAGCGGGACAGGGACAGTTGGTAACTTCCTTGTACTAGCCTGTCACTGCTTTTGTTAGATTAAATATACAGGCGAGTAGCCAGTGAGGTTTAGATGAACGCAGTCACCAATTTCATCCTGAGAGATAGAAATAGCTGTTGTACTATAAGCATTATCTCCGTGATTTCAGTAGATGTTGACTATATACAATACAATACTTTACAGCAGAGATTGCTAATTAGGACATGGCCAATTTTTAAATAGGCCGAAATTTCGTTATTTATTACTTCTCAAGTAGCTGATTTTCTAGTCATCCACTAGCAGTCAAAAAGGTCAATCAAGTTATATCGATTAGCATATCAATAATGCAGATTAAATACACTGAAATACAGCCAATACTACTGTTATTATGTACTACTAATCGTCTTATAATTGAATGCATGAAGCTATCATTAAAGGCTGGAGGGTTCTTGTTAGTAGTTATTTAACATAAACAAATAAAAGAAAAAAATTAGCTCCACCTTCTATGCCACTGATAAGCTATCGATAACGATAAGACTCTCTAAGCCCGAATTTTTTCTTACGCAGTTATCTCAACAACTGCATTCATGTCGGACTTCATGCCATCAAGCACAACTTAATCTTGAGTGCGATTTTTCCCACCTCAATTTATACCCCAGTCGCTTACTCTAGTCGCTATCATGGTCTTAAAGAAGAAGGCCGCCGCCCTCGAGAAGCATGAGGCGGATTTGTAAGTACTAGTCTGTGCTATCTATATGGTTACAGGTTTTCATTTAACCATCTTCTTCATCATGTAGCGCTACTCTGCAATGGAAAATTCGTCGTGATCCTAAGTAAGTCAATCTCTCTTTATCGCTTGTAAACGCTAGCAATTAACAACTGATAAGATCATACAAAGAAGACTTCCTCAAGCAGTGGGATCAGTACGAGTCCCAGCGTGAGATATTTCTCGTCTCGCCCTCGACGGCCACGCCCGAATCGATCCAGAGTTTCCACGACATCATCGATCTAATCGCCCATGTCGCCGACTGCTACCCCGAAGACACCGCCTCGTTTGCCGATGATCTCAAGACTATGCTCCTGCAACATCACAAGCTGATCCACCCCGAATTGCGTGAAAAGGCCGTTGGCAGTCTAGTTCTGCTCCGCCGCAAAGACCTCATCGACTCGTCCAGCTTGCTCACTACCCTCATGCCTATCCTTGTCGAGTCACCTAGCAAGACTCTGCGTAGCTTCCTCTTCAGCAAGATCATTGCCGAACTACGGAACTCAAACTCCAAGTCGACGAACCATCCTCTAAACCGTACAGTCCAAGCTGTCATGTACAACCTGATCATGGCAGACCGTTCCTCCCCTAAAGCGTTGTGGGCCGTCAAAATCACCCGTGAACTTTGGAAGAGACAAATTTGGACAGATGCCAAGCCTGTCGATGTCATGAAAGAGGCCTGCTTGTCTACCAATGAGAAGGTTGTCATCGGTGCTGTCCGTTTCTTCCTTGGCGGTGACAAGGAGCGTGAGGCCATGGAGGACGACGACAGTGACGCTGAGGCAGTTGATCTCAAAAAGCTGCAGCATCAGATGGGTATCAACAAGAAGTCCAAGAAGAAGACTAAGCAATACGATAAGGCTCTATCCCACGTTAAAAGACAAGAAGCTAAGAAAAACAAGCCTCACCCTCTCAACTTCTCTGCGCTGCACCTTCTGCACGACCCTCAAGGCTTCGCCGAGGTTCTATTTGATAAGCACCTACTCAGCTCGAAGGCTAAGCTTACCCTGGATAGTAAGCTTCTGGTCCTTCAACTTGTGACTCGTCTGGTTGGTCTGCACGAGCTCACTATCATCTCTCTCTACTCTTGGTTCATCAAGTATCTCACTCCCCGTCAACAACAAGTCACTTCTTTCCTTGCTTCTCTAGCACAGGGTGTGCACCAGTTCGTGCCTCCTGATGCTGTCGAGCCTCTAGTCCAGAAAATTGCCAATGAGTTCGTTTCTGAAGCGTCTGCCGCCGAGGTTGCTGCCGCTGGTCTCAATGCTATTCGCGAAATTTGCGTAAGACAACCCCTCGCCATGTCTGATACCCTTCTTCAAGATCTTGTGCAATACCGCAGGAGTAAGGACAAGGGTGTCATGATGGCAGCCAAGGGTCTGCTATCCCTCTTCCGTGAGGTTGATGCGGAGCTACTTGCCAAGAAGGACCGTGGTAAGGACGCCTCTATGGGCATTCGTAGCGGCGAAATCCAAAAGCGCAAGTTCGGTGAGCAGGCTACTGGTGGCATCGAGGGTCTAGAGCTCCTAGAACAATGGAAGGAAGATGAAAAGAAAAGAAAGCGTGCTGAGAAGGCTGAGCAGGACGGCGCTATTGATGGGGCGACTGGTGAAAAGAAAGAAAAACGCATTAAGATCGACGATTCAGACGATGATGAGAATGATGACGGTTATAACTCAGAAGAGTGGGAGGTTGAGTCCAACGATAGCGATGGCTCTGGCGGTTGGATCAACGTCGATCACTCAGATGATGAAGATGAGCCAGCACCCAAAAAGTCCAAGACCAACGGCGAAGAGGACGAGGAAGCCGCCGGCGATGCCGATGAAGACAAGGAGAAGCCCGTCTCCAAACTAGCCACCACTACAATCCTAACACCCGCAGATCTGGCCAAACTACAGGAACTTCGCCTGCAAGCGCAGATGGACAAGGCTCTCGGCAACACACAGAAGCGCAAGGATGCCCAGGAGCGACACCGTGACGAAGGCCTGACAGCAGAGCAGATCGAGGCGCCATCCAAGCTCCGTAAGTCAACCAAGGAGGAGCGTTTAGCTCTAGCACAGGAGGGCAAGCCCAACCGCGACGAACATAAGTCGACCAAAGCCATCCGCAAGTCCAAGAAGGACGCGGCCGGCAAGAGTACGACAAACAGAGAAAAGGCGCGCAAAAAGAACTTCCTGATGACGCTAGGCAAGGCCAAGTCGAAACAGAAGCGCAGTCTGATGGATGCCAAGAAGGTTCTGACGGGACATATCGACAGAAGTAAGCGTGGCGGCAGACGGAGAAACGGCACCTAAACACGTAATTTGGAACTTCATTTTTCTTTCATTTGCATTTATACCAAAAGGTGGCGATATATGTAATCTTGGATTTGTGGTTTTTTCTGGGCTATCCATCATTCTCTCTCGTTTATAAAGCTTCTTATAGTTATTAGTCATGAGCCTTGATTTGTTCCCTGTGTTCTTACACTCCCGCGCTCGTTCTCATTTCCATCCTCATTCATAACCTTTCATTGTTGTTCTTTGCTATGACTTGACGTTTTCTTCTTTTCTTCTCCCCTTTGGCATTAGTAGGCGAGCATGGTTCTTAGTCGATAGGATATACTAGATTTCACATGCAAATTCCGCAACTTGATGCCGCATCTCCGTTGAACAGCATGAAAAGTCCTCATGGTATCTAAGCTTCCTCGATATACCATAAGCAAGCGAACTCCGACAACCTTTTAGTTGCACAAGCATCCTCCTTTTAAAGCATGATCCAGACTTCTCTAGTCCTCCTTCATCGGCAAAATCAAAATCAAGGCTCCAAAGTCGTCAAAATGAATTTTTTAAAAATTAAAAAACTAACGCTTTGCCCAGCTTCCCGACAATGCTTAAGACGCTTAAGCCGTCCAGAGATCACAGAACCAAGTTTCCTTATTCTTAACATTAGCCTCGAGATACACAATAACAAAGTGTATTCTTCCTTTCAAGATATGCTACCAGGGCCATTATAGTGCGTAGCTGTCTTGTGCTCACTGGTAGTTAGTCAGAAAGATAACTTACTACTTTAGCTGTTACCTTTCTCCATACAGCCCAGTGAGTCCTTTTCGCCTTTCAAAGACAAAGGGCCATCTATATTTGGTTTATACACTAGTAGTGTTTCTATTGCCAATACTACTCTAGCTTTATGTAGAAGCTCCAAACAAATAGTACTAGAAGGAGGCGCAACAGACGGGCGTTGGCACGAGCTCTAACCTTGACAATCAGACCTAGCTAAGGTCCTTCTCACCAAGACAGCCCATCCTGCATAGGAGACCCAGCTTCCTAGCCGTATGAAGGTGTCAACTGCTGTTTAATCTTCTAGATTGGTGTTTTTCCAGGTTACTCGTCGCCCCGAGAAGCCTTTTTTCTTTCCTATCTTGCTGACTGTAGGACGAGATGTAAGAATTGAGATATCTAGTCATGTCCTTGAAGGGGCGCACTTCCCGCATATCTGTGTCGGGCTCGACTTGAACACGCAGAGTCAGAATCACAACTCTACGAATATTCGCCTATCTCGTATCAAAATGACCATAGCACGGGAAAAGCGATATCAAAAACTTGGTTAACCATACCATAGAAAAGCGTTAGTTGCTACTAACTTTGGACTACCATAGGTAGGCGAACCCTATGCGACTCCGCACATGAAGGGCTTACTGTTTGGAGTCCAGCCTATGATATCAGCTGCCCCTTCTCCTTGTCTCCATCCTTTCCATATGGTCCCTCTTAGTTGAAGTCTTATGTATCATAACAAGCCACATATGATGTCATTCCCTCTGTCAGTCAAAAAGTAGCCACCATTCCAAAACTCTGCACAAACGTCTCCAATGTTATATCTCCCATAAGCTCATAAACACATATTCACATTTCATCTAAATAGCAAACACACGTACATGAAGTCTAAATGTTGACTGCCACTAAACCGTCTGCTTCCTGTTCTAAGTTATGCCGTGATGAGCAAACATCCGCACACTCCAAGATCGCCAGTCCAATCAAACGTATACCATGACAAGTAATATGGAGACAGATCAAAGATCTTACTTATATTAACATTCGACATGGTGTTTGCTATCTCTACTTTTATCTTCTTTTATTCTATCAACACCAATAATCGCAGAAGGCCAAGAGTGGGAGGAAACATGGCGGTGGGCGATGCGATGCAAGCTTGAAAATGGCAACTCTGCTAATCCAATAGTGAAGGTTTTGTCTTCACCGTAGGAAAATTGAGAGAGCAAGGTCGGCCTACACCGACACTGGGAAGGGCCTGTCTGCCCAGGCCTAGATTCTAGTGGTTATGTAGCTTGGGAATATAGGCTCCCTAGCTGTGGTCAAACCGTGACAATGGCCCGTTCACTTCACGATAAGAGCTACATGCAGTGTTAACTTACTCCGGCAGCGGGAACAGTAGCAGTAACCAACCACAAGCTCTACAGCCTTCACTGCAGGAAAAGGGGAAAAGATCGTCAGAATGGCACGGCAGATATGTATGAAAAGAGCCGCTAATATCATCCAGAGCTTGGTCTTCAGGCAAAAGTATAGTTTTTCCATTTTGTTACTTCTTTTACCCTTAGTCCTTTTTCAGGCTTTTCTTTGCTTGTTTGTCTAATACCTGGTCAGGTTGCCGCTGATAATGGAACAGCACCAGTGTTCTCCCGGTCAGTGCTTTTTTTCCCTTAATTTTTTCTTTATCCATTCATTATAGGATCCCTTCATTATTGCTGTATATTCTAGTGTTATCAAATCTCAGCCATAAATACGGTAAAAACGTGATATCACAAATATTAGCCAAGACAGCAACCATTGCCTACTATCTTATTCCCTTCATATTATTTTTTTTCTTCCTTTTTGCCGAGCACCTTGTATGAACGAGCATCTCTATGGCTCATCCTCGATGCCTTTTTGGTTCCGAGGGGTACATATCTTAAGAACTAACAGACGGTGCATTGAGATGCAGCTGGTCAGCGCTCTGGCTAATTTGGTACCGTGGCGTGACGCTGGCTAGATTCTTCCGCCTTTTATGTGCTTGACCAACATTGTGATATAGTAGTCGCTTAAAATTGAAAGCCTGATAGTGAGTAGTATCAATCAGTTGCTTTCATGTAGTGGTGGTGGAGTAAGGACTTTGTTGTGTCACTCTTCTCAAATATCGGATATCCATAGTCGCATTGTACATATATATGACATTTATAGAGCGCCACTGTAACATTACCACATCTACCAAAAAAAAAAAATGGCTAGCAGGCGGCTAAGGTCCCGAACTAACCGTATATATGCAAGGTTGGACAGAAATATACCAACAAAGGTAACTAACTAGATATAAGTAAATTAGTTCAAGTAACTAGACGTCAGGCACTTTCAGCTTGGCCCGCAATGCCAGATTGATGCCAATCATACTCAGGGGAGTGTTCAGATCACAGTATAAAGTGTGCTGGTCTAATAAGCTCAAGAACAGACACCTTTTGGCAACAGCTTTCTTGGCACGCAAGACAAGCTCAACCCTTACCGTCGTCCCTTAAACAACGATCCGCACCATCAGAGCGAGATAAGTTCCGTTTTCTAGACTAGTATATAGAATTAGAAAGTAAGATATATAAGCACCTAGTCTATTATGCCTGCTAGCCGCAAACAATACAGAAATGTATGTGTGTGTGTGTGTGTCTTTCAAGTTGGGGAAGGACGGGCCAGACGACGATCTTTTAGTCTTTGTCCGGTCTCTTTCCTATTTCTTAGGCTCATAGTTGCTTCTGCTGAAGTTCTGCCTTCCCATAAGTTCACATGCCTTTTTATCTTCGGAATTAATAGTCAAATCATTACTTCCAGTGTAGGAAAGCCAAACAAGGTCCTTTGGAAATCTTGATAGGGATAGGATAGATCATAGGATATGCGATATAGCAGATGAAAAGGAACATATGGCACGGGCTATCCTCGATATTTATTCCCGGGGCAGCGGCAAGTGCCGTTGAAATCCGAAGCAGCCTCTCGCTGCTTTTATTGGGCTATGATGGCGAGCTCTTCAATCCCGACTAGACTAGTTAACGGTATGTCCACCAAAGTGCCCGTTTCGGGTCGAACAGGTCAACTGCAGGGCCAAGCTTTTACCATTTTGTCTAGTACCTTTTTACACTTTGTTAGGATGCCCGTGCTGCAAGATTTCAGACACAGATTCAGGCGTATCGTGACCGAACACACAGGTCAGAAAGTCCTTTTGGAAGCTTCCATCCGCGATACGTTACCTGTGGAAGCCAGGCTCTTACGCTAATTTCAGAACTGCTTCCAGGACAGGAGCACAGTCAAAATATCAACAAACCCTGATTCAGGTTCTTTTTCGGGCGGCTGACTCAAGCCACTACACCAATGTAGATCTGAGCGTTATATGTGTGTGACTACTTTATTACAGCATCACCGCCTCTAGTCCGAGCAGAAAACGAAGCGGAGATGTTTGCTCATTAGTAACTAAGGCCAGCGGCGCAAAAGGATCAAGGGAGTACTGACAATGGCAATGGAGGAAGCTGTTTCCAAACCAACTGATTGTGATATCTAAATTGAAGATATTCAGCATCAGAGTTCTTGAGGGGTTTCTACTACGAGCAGCCACTATTTGGTTAATTACCTTCAGGAGCATAGACCAAGTGTCTGTTCTTGGAAGATTACCTATCTTATCTATTTAGAGAAAAAAAAAAGCCAGATGGCCAGAAATAGAGCAGAGTATCCAGCTCTAAATCAATGGATAGGATCGAGATGTGATGCTCTTATTGGCGTCACAGGCCTGGTCTTCAGTCTCCAGAACGCCCCAGAATAAGAATATGAGGCAACGAAGAATCTGAAACTCGAAGCTATCCCAATTTCGCTCTTCCCTTTAATGTGTTGCACGAAGGACTAGAACGAGAGAAGAGCAAATTATGACTCTCAAGTTATCTAATGTGAGAGGTGGGCAGAACAGAACCCGACCAGCTAGCCGAAAAGTTTACCAAAACTAGTACGAAAAGCATGAGAAGAAGCCAGAAGCAAACATCTCGCCATGTCTCAGAGTTTGATGCACAAGATGAGAGATATGAGAGGAAGAAAGAGAAAGAAGGCGTGAATAAGGAGAGGGGGTGTGCTTTCGAGCGCCACCGTCTCTTCAGTGCCCATCTAGACAGTGCACCCTATGCATCTTTTTCATTTAGCAATGTTTTTAGCAGTCGACCATGTTCATGTTGTTGTTCTTGCTGTCGTTAGCTGTCCGTCCAGATTGTTGTTTGTGTGGTATCAGCGAAGGAAATACCTGCAGTAATAATGATTTGATTAGCACAGCTCGCCACTCCCAGTGCTGCTGCTCCTGGCGCTATTTGCCCCCGAAATTCCTCTCTGTATCATGATTTCCCTTTAGGCAAGCTATGTTCTTTTGTCCTCTCAGCTTCCAGTAGCTCAAGAGTCATTTAGTAATCAAAGTTTGCTATGTTAGTGTGCAGGTAGAATGAAGAAGCCCTTCTTCATTCTACCTGCTCTATATACGAGGAACGCTATACAAACTACTGGCTACCATAAGCTATGATTGCTGTTTGTTTGCCTGTGAAAATATCTGCATTCGGGGATGCAGATGGGACACACAACGCAGATAAAATTGGGGAACGGAGGTTCATCTCTAGAATCTACCGCATCATCAGACACATCTCCAAAGAAGAAAACTATGCCTAATATTCAGCCGATAGGCATCATGAGGTATGCTGAAATGAACAACCGTAGTAGCAGCAGATACTTGAACGTCCAATTGGTCTTCATATATGGCGCAGGTCAACAATTTCCTCCATCTCTTGGCTATCGCCTCCTGTCACTCGTGGTTTGTTCTCTAATGACAGCAAACAAACGATACAGCCTGAATCCCACTCAGTCTCGTTCTAATCCAGAATCCATCTTGTTTCGCAAAAACTTGAAACGATTAATGAGTAGATAGCAGACGTGGGCGCAGCTAGTTGCTTGCTTGCTAGCCACTTCACTATCAATGATTAGCCTATCCCGCAGCAACAGGTGCCATAGCCATTATCTCTCAGCTGACAGACATTAGAAAACAGCGCATTGAATAATAGTATTATTGAGTACTATGTGATGTGGAGTCAGTTGTCTCTGGCAGAACTGAGCCTGGCCAATGCTCGCAAGCAGTAACGTTCAATGCCAGGAAGGGGCAGAAGCGCAAGCAGCAACAAGAACCACTGGGCCGGGCAGGCTAATGTTTCCCTAGCAGTCTCGATACAACCGCTGGAAGACCCAGTTCATTTAAGAGGGGCCGAATTCATTAGGTTACAGTGTGTGTGTGTGTGTTTTATTGTATGATGTGAGCGAGTAGTTTGTTGCTCTCGGTTCCGTCTTGACGCTCTCAATCTTTGTTTCATGTGTACTATATGAAAGGAATTAGGAACGGGCCCGATGGCCACTCTCACATATATGATATTAGCAAAGATTTCTGAGATTATCCGGTTCCAGTGGACCTGCTGTTAAACATGATCTCGCAAAGATTGGCATATATCAAGCCAAGCCTGTCGAGTTCAAGATATGCAGATAACAGCCATCCATCATCGATCTTCTCTATCTAATGCTGCTAGATCTTGCCCCAGAGGGCAGCCTCCCCATGATATAATACGCCCCATGAGTTGATCGCTTCAGGATGACTCCGCCTCTCCTCCATACTCTCAAGTGAGCTAGTTCACTAACCTGTCTAGAAATAGCGGCATCTCAAGTAAGCAAGCAGCATAAACAGATGCCTCGTCTTCTCACCCCTCTAGCGGCGGAGAGACGACAAGGAGCAATTTGTAGACGTGGTGGAAGATTTGTTCGCCTACCTAAGACGAAACTTAACCTCTGACTTCGCTGACTTGAAGCACATCAAGTTCTTCTAGGCCGTTCCATAGACTTTTGCCTTTCCAGGACCTTAAAAAAGAAGAGGCCAAGCAAATACATCGAGTGCGTAAAAGCTGATGACAGCATTCGTTGTGATAGGAGCCCAGGCTACTAAAATATAATAAAATTACAGGATAACTATCAAAAAGTTGCTGCACAAAAACAAGCACTCTATTTACTATCATCTGAGCCAATGAGATGCCGGCAAGGCGTAGGACTAGCAAATGGTGTAAGAGACGGTAACAACCATTGATACGCATGAATAGTTTCCCAAAGTGGGCAACTGCCAGGATCCTGCACAGTGGACGCGCGTCCTGCTCGTCAAGCAAAGCGAAATAGGCAATATCCCCAAACCTTTAAGCAGAAAATAAAGAACGATAATATTGAATAAACAGCCAACGCACAAGCTGCTGCGCCGAATTATGGCAAGCTAGCCGCTCAGTTCAACAGTTCGTGATAGTGGAACTTCCATAGACAGCAGCTCAACGGAAGCAAGACTGCAATTCTTCATCGACGGAACGTCGTGTCTTCTTTTTGATGGCGAATTTTGTTTCTCTCTTGACGGCGTTGACATTGTAGAGATCCGTATGCTGCAGCATCTACTCAAGTGTATACATAGTAGACAACAGAGACTGAAAGTGCAATTCACCGGCTCGCATTGCAACATTCTTCTGCACAAAGCCAATGTCTTAGTCGATGAGTTGCGAAGCTCACGCTAGGAACCTGCATTGCTTATAGGGCATAAACAATAACTAACTATAGTGTTCAAGCTAATGTTCAATTGCCCACAAGTAATATTATGTGTTTGCTTTCTAGGTCAAGCTCAGGCTATCTTTGACACCAAAGATCTTCCCACAAGACAGAACAAACCCACAAGTGCGCCTTAAAAACCTCAGGGCAATTTAGAGCAATAACATAGCATGTCGGAGTATATTCAAGTTGTACTAGTATTAGTATACTAACAAACGAATAACCTTTCCACGATTTCTTTGGTCGCCAGCTTGTAAGTCGTTCTGCAGGGCCATGTTCCAGAAAACAGCTACGTTTGATCTCCCCTTCCCATTATTCAAAGTGCTCCCAATATTAGCATCATCCTCGCCAATAGCTACACCTAAGTCTCCTGTCATCGGTATTGGAGACACAGGACAGCTGTTTCCTGAAACAAAGATATACTCCAACAAAGACTATGTATTGAAGTAAACCAAAGCGGCCAACGCTCTCTTTTTCTTCACTTTTGCTATTGCTCGCATTTGTGCTCTGAGGCTATCAATATGGGTTCGAGAGTTGCACGTCAAGCATGCCACAAAATGCTACCGCAGTATTATAGCACGGCAGCTTACATTGTATTGCATAGGCACACTTTATATATCTCTGCAAATCCAGCCTAGAATCATCTCCATAGCATAGGCTGTTGTTATTTGCAGTCATATATGACTAACCTTGTGAACAACAAATCAAGGCAGACTAAATCTACAGCAAGCAGTTAAGCATCAACAAACAGAAAATGAACTCCATCTCGAGTTAGCAAAGCGTCATCTGGCATAATTTATAGAATAATGGCAAGCAGATAGATGCCGCCGACAACATGAAGTTGTATCTGCCCGTGCATTTTCGCCTAGTCAGACTCAAATCGCATCCAAAAACATACGTGCGGATAACCCCCAATTAACCCTACTATTGGATGGATTCGGTTTGCTTCTCATTTGCTAAAGGTCAGTGCTATGATATTGGGTTTTTTTTTCTGGGCTGCTATTATGATGTCAATGGGTTGCTAACCATCCAAAGAAAACAATGGTAATCCTGTCGCCTACACGGTAAAGGCAGAAACGCCGTGTTTGCCAAGACATAGATAGACTGCATGCCCAGATGCACGCATACGTATAAGTAAGCTGCAGCTATAGTCCTACGGAACACAAAAGACCTAGAGTATAATACTATTGGGACGTATGCATAGGAAACGTTGAGCTGTAAGAATGATCAACACAGAAGTCGACTCAATGGGTAAGATGGAGAGAAAGAGAGAGACAATAGCTAATCCAAAGCAAAGAGAGACAACTAGCCAACCGAATCCCACCATGCAACGCTGATAAACGGCATCCGACGCCGAGCCTCCTCTACGTACGTTGGCTTTGTTGTGTTAAATGGATTGAGCGATAGGAAAAAAAAGAAATTAAAATGTTAACTGATACTCTCAAAACTCTCAAGATGTTCATCTTCTCTGAATTTGATTGTAATTTGTGAGAATGAATAGCCCTTGTTCACTATTGTTTTTTTTTTTTTTTTAATCATTAATCTTATTCAGTTTCTAGAACTATGAAGATACTGTTCACTATTGTTACAGCGCTAGAGTTTCAACCGGGCATGCCATTGTCTAGTTTTTGGCGATTAAGATCTTCGAAGACTGCAATATTCTGACTAGTAGGGATAAGGCCAGAACTGCAAATCTGTGTTCTCGAAAGTAAAGAGATATTGATAGCATGTTTGGTTCTAGCTGAAGGAGCAGCACAGGGGCACAGCCACGCGAAGTAAAACCACATTTTGAAAGACTCCATATCATGTGACGTAGTACATTGATTGGTAACCCTATAAATTAACCCTTGAGTATTAAGGCGCTATATCATAGAACTTTTGAATTAATCATATGATGGTGATGATGTTACTGACTTCATTATTCTGAAATGACGGCAGACGGAGGTTTGAAAAAACCGTTCTTGGCTGACCTGCATGCGTGTCTCACTAAACATCATATCACACAGCTTACCAACTTGCGTTTTGTGACTCAAAGAGTGAGAAGTCACATATGCAGCCAAATTCAAACTGCTGCAGTCAGAGGTAATATACCCCAGGGCCTAAAATCAGACGCAAAAGCCTAAAACGACAAGTCAAGCCAAGTCAAGCCAAGTCAAGCCAAGTCAAGCCAAGTCAAGCCAAGAAAAAGAACCACTACATACATAGCTGAAGTAGAACGGTTGAAGTAGAACGGAGACAATAAAATTCCGATGGCCACTACAAAATCGCCTCCCTTGTAGTACAATTGTCGGCGAGTCGGCACCGAAAGGATTTATCTTTCTTGGGTGCCACTCTTCGCATTGCTTAACTTCTAAGTAGTCTTACAACAACACAGAGGCGTCTAACTAGCGAAGGCGAAAAAAAAGGCTCAAGATATATTGATCTTGAAAATATTTGAGATCTCCAGACTACAGTTTGGTACAGACAAACGAAGTATTGGTTGTAGACTAAGACCCCACCTTTTTTATTCATTCACTGTTATAGAACAAGACCAACCTAGCAAATCAAACCAAACTAAACCTCGTCGCAACGATAAAGTTGCAACCGACAGTTTTTCCATGGGATGAGAGGTGGCTTCTCAGCCCGAATCCCAATAGACGATTGAGCCGAAGTACCGGATCTACCAGTGAAGCAAAAGGCTATCTAGCTTTGAACACCTAATTTTTCAAACAAAACTAGCGATATATAGACATCCTTATACGTATTCATAAGTGGTACGTACCTTCATGGCTCGTAGACACGATAACAATACGTGTGACCGGACGATGTAGAGAGTTATAATCACGACTACAGTTATCGAAGATAAGATAAACGACGCATTCAACGTTAACTACTTGGGGCAGGATGGTTTAGTTTAGCTGGTCCATACTTGGAATCTCGTGTTTAGTCCTGAGAAATAGGAATAGGAAGGTACGCAAGGCTGTGTGTATACATGGATGGATAGTGGGTTCTAGCCCCGTTGGCGATGACTTTATTCAGTGGCGTAGAGCGGCAAAGTGAGCTAGCATCAGCTCGTATATATAGAGGAAGAGGAAGGGCATGGCCCACCCACATTAGTACTTTTCCATTTTATTAGCGTTTTTAATTCTTGTTTATTTCTGCATTGGGGGGGAGGTACTATCCAGAAAAAAAACTACACAAACCAGCCCAGTTTGTGTAGGCTGAGCTTCTGTTTCTGGCAAAAGCATGAAAAAAAAATCAAAGGTCTAGGCTAAGTCATGTTAAGGTGATAGGCTTTTTACAGTTGCTTGTTGATCGTGGAAACCATAAGCGTTTTCGGACCCAACAGCCGCTTTGAGACATTTGCTTATTGAAGAACTTACTGCCAGATTTACTAAGTCTCTAATATAGAGCTGGGAGTATTAATCTGGATATATAAGCAATGCTGGAGTCGAGGATTATCTCTCAGCTTAGTATTATAGACTTGTTCTTCTTTTGTTGCTTACTAACCTAGGACACGGCCGTTTGCAATTACCCGGATTACCATGCACTAATAATTTTAACAGATCTGTCGACTAATAATCCCGAGAACAAGAGCCAATTTAATTTGGCAGAAGGTCTAGTCAGATAGCCTGGGATAACACCAAAGCTTGATGGAAGGGAGGGTGTGGTCAAAGTCATTCAAGTTATATGTAGAAACTAACCATGGCCCATGGATTGGATCCTTAAGACAAGAGATCATTGAATCTTGGGAGTATGTGGTATGTATCATGATAGATTCCGTGATATTTCCGAAGGCAAGAGAGTTTTGTTAGTCGTTGTTCTTGATGTTGATAGTTCTTGCATATGTTTTTACCATAGTTCCTATTCTCCTAGAGTAAGAAAACAGTATTCTGATACTAAATAATATCAGACTGATAGCGATCATATTGCGGACACATGCCTCCGGAAGGAGAGGGAGCTTTCAAGATTGCAGCACTGTAGTCTGTAGCAGATATGAAGAATTTAGGTGCGCGATTTAGTTGTGTAGCAAGAGCAAGTTTGACTTTATGCTGCTCATCAACTGGGACATTCTCCGGAGTCTATGATATCACATGGAACAAGACAATAGTGATAAAGAGAGACGGAAGCAAAAAAAAAAAAGGTACAGTGAAAACTCGACCGGCGATAGGCACTTAACATATCAAGATAAAGGCTGAGGACAAGCGAGGCTGAAAGTGATTCTAGCTTAATACAATTTGGCCGTTAGAGCAGAAAAAGGCTCGCTGCGACTAGAACCCTGATCTACCAATACAGTGTTACTTGTCGTCCGAAAAATAACACGAAGCACCTAAGTTTGGCTTAGGGCATGTCTGCCCCTCGTTCTGGCCAGCTAGTGGTGGCAAGGGCTGAGCGAACGACTGCATAACGAAGGTTGATGTTGATAACCTGGAGATGTCTGCGCAACTAGGAACTGGCACCAACTAGGGTGTGACACTATGATCTGAACGTATCTTTTATGTTCTTTCCTTCTAAGAGTAACAGGACTTGTGCCACCTGGGAGCTGCTTTTGTTAATGCCCTATGGAGTCCTTTATGGAGGGGATTGTTATTCTTTTGTCCATTGCTAGAACTAAGAAGAAGTGATTGCTCCGGCGTGGCAGTGCTGACAGGTCTAGATGTATGCTATGGGCTCAATGATTGCATGACCGCCCCAAGCCAAACTATATTGAGCCTTTCCTATTAGACGATTAGGGCATTCGAAGTTCTACAATAGTGGTTGGGATATTGAAGCAATCTAGAAGCTAAAAAAAAGGAATAGCATGCAAGCCTCCAAGTAAGCAAAATGTAGAAGGGGTTCGGCGTCAGGATGTAGCAGCATCTATAATCGACATGCGGCTTGGGCAATCAGGGAAGAAGCACAACATAAATTAATAACAAAATTTAGTTACAGGTTTTCTACTACGGCCGACAAACACCCCCAGATGTTGATTGCCCTTTCCTCAAGTCCAGAGTTAGTTTCTAGAAACAGAAGGCTGCTTGAAGTATGACATCCATGTTGAATGGCTTTTAAGATAAACAAGCCCTGTTTCTAGGATGTAAGAATCTGCTAGGACCTGTGGCTACTACCAGCTTTGTTATGTTGCTTGTTAGCGTTTTGTACATGTGCATGAATGATAGCAGAAATCTCGTATGCAATCTCAAACGACCGGGGCCGGAGCACAAACATAAGAACCAACAGGTGTAAGTTATGGTAGCATATGATAAAATTTGGGATGAGCCTTCAGAAACTACTTCTATTAGAAGCCAGACTTATAATACTAGCTCAGGCTATATGGCCAAGAACGGTTGATAGCACCGAGAGGGTGGGAGTTGTGAAGCAGAGGCCGCCACCAAAACTAGATGTGGCTGGCTAGCTGTCGTTGCGCGCATAGTGTCCAATGTGTCACCATGTATTCTCGAGCTATCAATGGACGTTGGCTGCCAGTGAGCATTGATCACGATCAGTCATATAGCCCCGGGTGATATAGAGCTTGCTGCTTCATCCATAGCCATACCGAGGAGGAAGAAGAAGAGAGGCTTGGGCTGGGGAGCAGCCAAAGAGTAACGGTCTGAGAAGAAGGAATGAAAATCTGTCCCAAGCTTCTTTAGGGAATAGAAGCATCAACACTAATGGTGACAATAATATCAACAAGATAACAGCACGAGAAGTAACCTGTGAACTAAGGCCGGATGTAGCACAGGTAAAATCGGGGAACGGAGTTTGGTTAATCTTTTTACGTGATTTTTCTTTTTAATTCATCTCTTCCAAAGCACAGGGCGAATTGGAAGAGCTAGGACCTGAGACTGTCACAAATACATGACCGGACAGGCCAAAGCCTTCTAAAAACTAGTGTAGATCTTTCTGTGACAGTGGTATCTGGTACCTTCGTCTGATTGCAGCTCAGTGAGCAAACGGAACCCTGTTGAACAGAAGCATGGGAGGAGGGGGGGGGGGGTTCTAATTAGGGCTTTTGGCTACTTCTTGTTCCTTTTTGTGTTGTTTGTTCAGATCTTTTGGGTGGTTCTTTAGGTTGGCCTAAAGCGAGCCTTTTAGGATTGAGCGCCGTTTGTAGTTTCGCAAGACACTAGACGGCGATTCAATTTCAGCGCTCTCTGTGCACAAATTACGATTTAGACGTAGGAAGCAGTACTAAACAGTGAGCCGATCCTGCAGTGAGTTCACACTGGTTGAAGGATGGATGCGCAGAAGTCTACATATGTAGTAAGCGTAGTACTCAAAGACACAACCAAAACAGGACCGTGGGGATCGTTCACCTGTTTGGAGCAGTAGAACTAGTAGATCAAATTCAGGCATGCCTAAGGTTGGCTTGATCCAGGCAGACAGTTAGCGATTCTAACTAGCATACGCCTCGTTGCTGAATACATCTATACATTTCATTGAGAGTCAAGGATATACTAGCTTGCAGCTTTTTAGTATCTTTCTCCATCTCTCACCCACTCATTTTGATGGTAAATCATGGAAAGTGAGCGCGTATCAGCTCGGCACATTGTTCAAGTCCACGACGAACACCGCAAAGTAGTAGCTACTGATGCTTCACTGACGTTCTATTCAAACGCTACAAGATAGGCTGCTGTCGTCATCCAGCCGGCCAGCGTGCCTGAGATGACCTAAAGAAGCAATCGTAGCGTGTGAAGCTGAGCCACACGGGTGGTTATTTGCCTAGCTTTGGCGTGCCTTGGGCAGACGGTCGGCGTTGGGTTCTATTTTGAGACGCCTGGCAGGTGCTAACTAATGAGCGGCTAAACTACGGCTGTCGAACAGCGCTTGATAGCCAGGTAAAAGGCGCCGTTTTGGCACCGGGTAGGTGCTTTGGGTAGGTTGTCTTGGATTAAGCTTACGCGGCCTTTTTCCCCTTTCCTCTAGACAGCCACTTTACACCCCTCAGTCGTCGTTGTATCCACGCCCTGCAAGGCCCGGTCCTTTGATGGTCCGTTACAAGCCCCAATGGGCTCAGGGAATCTTAACGAAGGAAGGGGACCGACACTCAAACCCAGGTCCCCATAACTCCTGCAGTCTCCCGCGCTCTTGTTCCTAAAGCATCTTCTCTTTTTAATTCTTTGCTTCCCCTTCGCTTCAGGTTCCAAGTCTTTCACCATCTTCCTTTCCATCAATATCTTCGATTTACATATACATTTTCTTCTGCGGCGTCTCTTCGGTACAGCTTTTGTTGTTTCACCTAAGAAAACTATCTATCTCTTCGTCTAGCCAATCTGCCATCAATACATATACCGCTTCTGCGCCGCTTCAAATCGCTACTCGACGATCGCTTTCGATCGCATTTGTGCTTTTTTATTGTCTACTTTCGTCACCACACACCCCACCCCCCCCCACTCAATAACCGCCTCAATGTCTGGCCAGTCTATCGACCCTGTGGACTCGATGCTCGATCTCACCAAGTTCGACAACGTTTCTCATTACTCTCCCGCCATGTCTCCTTCTGGCTCCCACAAGAGCGCCTTCATTGCACGCCCTTCTAGCCAGGCATCAACTACTGTCATGCCTCAGATGGCTTCTCAAATGTCTGGTCCTAGCCACCAGTACGAGCTGTACAAGCAGCAGACCGGCATCGTTCCTGGCGCTCTCGCTAGCACTCTGGCTACCGTTAACATGACTCAAGAGATGCCTGCCTTCAGCGGAAACATGACCATGGACTACCTCGGTGGTCTCCCCGCTGATTCCCTGTTCGACTTCAACACTGCTCCTAGCCAGGCCATGAACCCTAGCGAGCTGGACATGGATTTTCAGTCTCAAACTAACGATTTCTTCTTCGACAACGCTATGGCGCCTTCTATCAACGACAACGCCAGTATCGCTTCACAGCCCATCGCCTCTTCTCAGTCGGGAAATGTTCGCTACTACCCTGGAATGCATACGCAGGTTGCTATGATGAAGGAGCAGCAACAGCGCCAGCGCCAGCAGATCGAAATGCAGCGCCAAAAGCAGGCTGGCCCTGCCACTCGCCCCCGCTCTAAGAGCAATCAGACCTCAGACCCAATTGTTGAGCAGAAGATCACTCAGCTGCTGAACTCTATGCGCGCTAAGCCTGCCGGTGCCGATGGCCTTGGCCAATCTCCCGTCATGAACTTGCCCAGACCTAAGAAGGAGGATGAGGACATGGATGAAGATGAGCGTCTTCTGGCTTCGGAGGAGGGCAAGAAGCTGAGCTCCAAGGAGCGCCGCCAGCTACGCAACAAGGTTTCCGCTCGGGCTTTCCGTTCCCGTAGAAAGGGTAAGTCACTATTGCAACGCTTTGCACATACATATCCAGTATACTAACATATCCATTCTAGAGTACATCTCTCACCTTGAGGCTGAGATATCTGGCAAAGTTTCCGAGAACGGTGACTTACGCGCCCAGAACCGCGCTCTGATGGAGGAGAACAAGCGCCTGAGCGATCTGACTCGCATGCTTCTCTCTTCGCCCTCCTTCAACAACTTCTTGGACAACCTGAGCGCCAACGCCATGGTTTCCGATGTCCAGACCCAGCAGCCCATAAAGCAAGAGCAGCGCCAACCTCCCAAGGACGTCAACCCCTACGCGGCATCTATCCACAGTCAGCAGCAGATGACTATGATCCCCGAGCAAAATGTTGACTTCAACATGGTCAACTATGAGAGCTCTGACGCTTCTAGCTTTGTTCAGCCTCAGGTTTTTGCCCTGACTGAGATGCCTGAGACTCCCGCTTTCCTGGCGGAGACTCTCAGTGGTAAGACCTCCAACTTAGTAGGCTCTCTGGAGTCTGACGACAGCAAGATCAACTTCCCTCTCATCGAGAATCTGCTGGAGAAGACCATGGCTCCTGAAGTCTCTGCCGCCCCTGTTGATGCCGAGTTTGAGTCCAACACTGATTTCTCTTTGTTCAACTCTTCTGAGGAGGTCGTCGAGTCTACTGAGCGTGACATCGACATCTTCGGTGGCGTTGAGTCTGAGAAGGTTCTTGCTCGCTACGAACTAATTGATGCCGCTGAAGATGAACGTAATGCTGTGCTCGCCCTGGCCCGTGTTGAGCGCCTTAGCGATCTGCTGGACGCGCGAATGGAGGCCATGTCTCATTACCTTATGGAGTAAAGACTGGTTTGCAAGCACTTGAAATGTATATTTTTTATCCAACGCGGCCATTAGCTGGACTAGTTGCTGTATTCTCTTCGCAGAGAGCCCGGTGTCTACTGCTTCAATCTTATTTCGATGCTACATAGTTCGTCCTTTTGGGTGATTTTTTTTTGTTTTTTTTTTTGCTTCGTTGTCTTTTCTTCATTCTGTGTATACTCCAGGGCAAACTAGCGGCGGCGTTCCGGTCAATATCTTTGTTTTTTTTTCTTCTCTTCTTTTTATTGTTATCCTTAGTGGACGGGAGACAGGGGAAGGACAATACTTCTCACATTTCTTCCCGGAAGCTTATACCTCACGAGACCATGATGGCCAACTCAAATCACCACACACAACAAAACACTCCGCCTTTTCTGTTTCATAACTTGTCTTATCCTCTCCTTCGTTGAGTTGGTCTATTTACTCTACTGCTTTTTGCTATTTTGGGTTCTATATTTTTTTTCATGTTTGCCTCGGATCACATCGTATTGTCTGTCATCATGTCTGCCTCTCGGCAACTTGGGCGCCCTGATCCAGCCCCTCAATCGTACGCTACTTACTTTTGTCTTTGTATAGAATATCTGATCTCTATCTAACTAATGGCATATTTTCATGTGCCATAAAAAAATACCAAAAAAATAACATAACCACCACGAACAAGCAATCTCCTAGTCATAACATCTGTCTATGCTTCGTACTTCTCGTTCGTGTTTCGTTTCTAAAGTCAGACACAGCCTGCATGCTCCTCTGCAGCAGCTTGAACTTTGCCTGGCTTGGCTCGTAGTACGCATTGATTGGACTTATTTCGTATCTGTGATATGAATCCAACGCCTAGACGCGGTAGGTCTTTCTTCAGTTTGAATGGCATGTAGCTCTCGGACCTCTCGTCTGCAACTAGCGGCGGCGTGTTGGTGTGTTATCAGTGTATGTGGTATTTAACACGCAAATAGCGCTTTCTCGACCAACTATTATTATTGGCTTCAATAGTTTTCTTGGTTAGTTGCTACAGTCCGTATTTTAACAGCTCATTTTTACACATTCTTTTTTCCTTTCTACTGTTTGCTTGTTTGTACCTCAAAATGTAGTGGCCCGTTCGCATAAACCAAACCTGACTAAGATCATTGGGCGGGCAGTCGGAATCTACAGTCCTGAGCGGACCTGTCGCTTCTTTATTTTCTTATTTGTCGTAGCACTGAAACTTTCAAAATGAAAAAAAGTCCCTCTTCAATGGCCGTGTTAGGCGTGTATGTACTCACAGTTTGATCTGATGAAATGTAAAAATGAGCCTGTTTGCTTTCGTCTATGCTTTCGAACCCGAGGTCTACCTACTACTTATAGAAACCACCTTTAGAGTTTAAGTGGCTGTAAGTAACTCTATCCAGATCAGGCAGTGACAAAGAGATGTAATGCAATTATGAGAGAAAGTCTGTATATCCGTGATTTGCCAGGGCCACAGAAACTGTGCCTGTCCATTTGTCCTTTCCACTCTCACTCTGTTGCCGCCTGTACACCTTGAGAGCGTGTACTACGTCCAGCATCCTTGAAGCTTCCACTTCCTGCGCTTCGGTGAGGACTGGAAGCCTTTCTTCCGGCAACACAGCAGCCTCCCAGGCATCATGGAAGATCATCGCGCCTTCTGGAACGCCAGCGCGAATCTGCGTCGGCGATGCGGGTCCTGGTATCTTTTGTAGTGCCGGGTTCATGACGGCCCTTGTATAGGCCTTTACAGCTGGCGGCACATGCATTGCAGGGTCAGACGGCGCAAGGCCTGCCCAAATCTTGGTGGTGTATTCTTCGTCTAGCCAGTGCGAAGTGAACGTGATGTAGCGATCTTCGTGCGATTGGGTTTCAGGACGTCGCATGAGGGAAGGGCGATTGGGACTAGGGCCTAGTCGGAGAGCTCGGGTTGCTTCACGAGCCGCCTGCTTCGCAGCTTCGCGACTTAGTTTCTGCGGCGGCGGCTTCGTTGCTTTCTTAGTAGCAGTCTCCGAGGCGAGGGCATCTTCGCCGCTGTAGGAAAAGAGACTGAGATATCTGGTTTGGCTGTCTTGTGCGCCGTTGGACTCAGAGTCGATGCTCAGCGTTGATGAGGCTTGTATAACATCGGGAAGCGGATCTTCTTCAAACTCTAGGCGCAATTTGCGTAGGCCGCGGATCATGAGCGGTGCGCGACGAGCATCTGACTTTGTGGCTTTCTTGATGGCTTTTTCTTGGGTGGCTAGGAGACCGATGAAGCCCACGAGCGCGCGGATTAGAGGGCCGCTTGATCGCCGCGGTATATCGGTAAGAGTTAGCGATGAAATGCGCGGATTCATGTCGGGTATGAAGTTGCCTGACGGAAACATGGTTTCAATCCGAGGCAGTAATACGTGTTCCGCCAGATAGATCGATGCGTATTTTGAATGGTCTGAAGAGCGCACAGTAGGAATCTGCGTGACTAGGGAATGGTGGATAGTAAGACACCGCAAGTTGGACGAATACACAGGACGAACTAAATGTGCGGCCCCGAAGGTGCCGTACAGACTCGAGCTTGATTTCCAGACCCCGACAGCCCGATCACTTGCTCTTATTCTTGTCCCCGAGCAAGCAAGAACTTCGAGGAAACCTCGAGACATACGAAGTAGCCTCTCTAAACCCATAGAAGATATCTTGTTGTTTGAAAGGTTCAGATGGGTCAAAGACCGAGGTATAGGCCGAGAGTCGCCCTCCGGACGTGAAAGTATATCAATCATGTAGTCTAGAGAATCATCCATTGGCGGCTCTAAGCCGTTGTTCCGAATGGGCGCATTCTCGTTAGTTTCTAAAACATAGGAAGGTGTATCGGCAAAGTAGATACTTTCGTGGTTGAACTTGGAGCTCCATCGCGATTCTTGAATGACTTCAAATGGGCCAAAGTCGAGGTGGCCTCTCATCGATGGATTGAACAAACGACCTTCAGCAAAGAAGTATGCGTTAGAGCGAATGGAAAAGTCCGTGAATAGATATGCTACGAGCTGCGAGATTGCCTCGTCGGTGACTTTGTTGTTGGAAATATCTAGACTCCATACGTTTTGATTATTGGCCAGAGCGGCCGCAATGGTGATGGCGTCCATATCGACGAGTCCGCTTTTGCGGAGTTTGAGAATATGTACGCTCTCGATACTAGGCAGGTTCAACTTGCTACCGGGCACAGAGGACATATCAAGGTAGGCGAGAGTTGAGGCATCTAGACGCGTGAACATGTTGGCTGGCAGGCCAGTGTGCAGCTCTTGTAGGCTGAGGAGCCTTAGCTGGCGAATGGCACAGAACACTGGCACAAGATCGAACTTTGTGCCTGGGCCAACGATGACGGAGTTGAGATTCGGCATCCATTCCACTAGTGACGCCAATATCTCCGGAATGCGGTCACATGTGGCTACCGATACATCTTTGACGGCAAAATCTCGCAAGTCTAAGACCGATATGGTCTCGCGCAAGCTTGAACTATACGTAGGAAGCCTCTCGGCAAACTTGATTAACCAGTCAAGATCTACGTCCGCCCGAGTCATATAAGCATTAGCAAAGATTCTGACTGTTAAGATGTCTTGATCAAGGGCTATAGGCGTATCTCATACCTGTGTAAGGGTCTTGACCCATGAGACGAACTGCTGCTAGAGGATTTCTCCATAGTATTGGGAGAAATATACGACGGAAACTCTTGCAGACCTGGATTAGAGTCGGGACTAATGTAAACGGCATATGCGGCGCAATTAGCGCGAACGGGTCGATTTGCGTAACCGCCTGGATATAGGAAGGTGGAAGCTCATCGTCGGCCATAATCACAATGGCAAGATGAGAGGTAGAAGATGCACAAGGATAAATCACAGGATGACCAATAAGAAACTCGGCATTTGAGATCCTTAGAGGGGTTGCAAACGAGTCTCAATACTCGGTGATGCTTTACTTTGCGATATTGTCGATGTCCTGACATAAAGGATGATGATCATGACCAATTAAGCATGACGTAGACTTTAATATGCAACTGCAATAATAAAGTGGGGGCATGGCCGAATGAGCAGACATAAGGGTTACAGAGCATACATACATATAGGGTTAACATGAGCCGAACTCGACTTGCCTAGAGCTAGGACAAATTCAATATCTGATAGCGGGGGAAACAAAGAAAGCCGGTAACTAACTACCTCCCGTTTCTTTGACCTCCCTTGCCACTGGGAACTACGTGCTTATTCAACCTATGTTTTGCCCGAAAGAGTAAAACAAATTCAATAGTGAGGAGAAGTATGAGATAGTGGTTGTGACTTACCTAGTCTTTTTTCTTGAAGATGTCGCTCATGTAGTAAGAAAAAGAACATACGCAGAATAATGATTGAGAATCAATCATCTCGAATATAACCCCCGAATCACTTATGCAGACAGAAAGGAGCAACTGGTGTCTTGAGACAGGGGAAGAAAGAATACATGATGAAGTCACGGTTGGCAGCATATGCAACTGTAATTATTCTAGCACACTGAAAAGTAATGGAAAAGGTTGAAGCTGAAGTCCTCGTACAGGGTGTCGTGCTATAAGAAGCTGGACCAGCGACACTGGACTGTGAGATTAGTAGCCATTGAGCGCGTATAGGTTTGCATAATTTGCTGGAGTCAGTGTTATAGTAAATCAGGTAAATATACTCCAGCGACATTTCTAGATCAAATGATATGCTCGGCAAGCATATAATGATGTGTCATTGTGAAAGAAAGCACTGAAATGGTGCAAAAAGGAGGAGTTCGTGAGGGGAAAGATAGAGCAAGTCTGGAATCTGGACGAAACCATGACTTGGTATTCATTCCGACAGCTTGGACGCAAATTTGTGGAGAACGCAACTGCGATACTAGCCAGGCGTATAAAGAAGAAGAATATACTAGAGGCTAGCAGTGATATTACGTTTCGATGAGGCTTGACTTTTGTGTTTTGCTCGGAGGTTTTCTCTAGAGTTCGAGAGCTTTTATATAACGCAGAGTAAGCCTGGTCTACTCCATGATACAGTGAACAGTATTTGGTAGGCTGCGATGCATCGTTATGTCATATTTGTATACAAGCCCATGTGGCAAGACTTGAGGGGAGGGATAGGTTACGCATTGGTGTACAAAAGGGAGAGACTAACACCGACAAGATAGACAGGGCAAGATCCGGCCAACCTGCCTCGTCGAGTCACCGCATTATCTCAAAGACAGAAAAGTCGTAAGCTATCGATGAAGCTAGCGAACGGCAGAGGAAAAAAACAAGGATACCCAAAAGAACACTACTAAAATAGCGCACTGAAAAGAGAACGGCGAACAGGTCTTTGAAGCTCCCCCCCCCATTAGCTTCACGGGTAGCACGGGAAGGCACCGAACGAAAGCCTTTAATAAACAGGGGTCAACCATGAAACTACAGAAAAGTGATTCTCATAATCTCGTCTTGTATTCTATTCCATCTAAGACCAAGAACGAGAGCAACAAATATGGCCTACTGCGATGGAAGCTTTGTAGCGGCGGGGGAGGGGGTTTTCCTTAAAGGAAAAATTATTAATATGTATAAAACCGGCCAAGATAAGTGACTAGATGTACGAGGAAAATGGTAATCCTGAGATTCAAGCCGTTGCAAAGAACGCGAAAAGCCGAAAAGCAAATGATAAGCGCGGGTTCTTCTTTGTCTGTGATGATTTTAGTTCGTGATATTGCGCTGGGACCCTAGCATAGTAAGCCGTATTTGCTTCTCACCAAATCTAAGCAACGACACTATAAGCTTCTGATAGGCTAGCCTCTGACAAGCCGAGCGTAGTAGATCACAACAGCTGGAACTCATGATAGTGTATGTTAGTTGTCACGTGTGACTGCACCTTGCAATTAATTGCCATTGAAAGGTTACAAATCTGATTTCTCTGCTGGTGAGATGATGAATATCGTAGAAGTAAGAACCCTTTGTCACTTCTTTACCATATATATCTATGTCTTCCGAAACGAAGCCCGTTCGTCGGATTGGCACAGGTGAGTTGAAAGAACAACTGCTTTGGGAGCTGCTTCTTACTTGAGAGAAAGTCGGAAAGATAATTTTACCCTTTTGAGTTACCGTTAACCTAGAAAGTGATATCCACCTCGAATGTTGCTACTATGTAAGACTTACAATGCCGATCTCTACGTATACACTCACATAGATAATAAGACTGTAGTAGAACTCCTTAAGACGCATTAGAGGGCAACTTTAGCAAGCCATCAGCATATGACTGTGCAATAGCAGTAGTCTCTTTGGTAGCATGTGATGTTGAACTATATGGAAATGTGGTACTAGCAGACTATTCCATGTTGACATATAATTGAGGTGAAAGAGAGAACAGCAATTATGAATGGGCCCGGTGACATCTACTAATGGAGTAATATTAGTACTAGCTACGACATGCGGTTAGATACCATCGGATAGCATCGGCAATTTGAGCTAGAGGATATTGTATGGCCTTGGCTAGAACTGGCGTACGGAATACGAGGAAACCAAATATCGCCTTTGAGCTAGCTAGTAGGCACAAGGCGCAAAGTTAAATAATATACGACACATAGCGGAAGATATGTGGACTAATAGTCATGTAGTAAGATCACATAACCAAGCCCTTAGTAAGGATAGGCGGATATCAAAGTTAGAAGATGGTAAACATAGGAAAGAGGATAAAGAAATACCACATGTACTACTACTGGCATTACTTGTAAAAACATGTAGACTTGATATATTTCAGATCAAATCAACCCGTCAGATTCTAGTTTGGAGAAGGATTGGCAAAGTAAGCAAAGCTAGCATCAATATAAGCATGAAATGTTCTGATATAAATGGGGATGTGAATCTCAGTCACTTCTCAATATTAAGACATGTCACGTGTGATTAGATTATATGTGAACAAATTGGGTTATCAGTGCAGGATAAACTTCAGCGACCGAGTCCAAATATTCTGTGATCTAGCTGATATGAAAATAGCAAGCAGAGATATAACAAGCAGCAGCAACATGCCAAATGATGAAGTGAAGTGGCCACAGATAGGATGAAAGAGAAAAAAAGAAAAAAGAAAAAAAAACATCCTCCCAGTTGTTGTGTGGCGAGGGCAGTGAAGCCGGTACAATCATTTTATAGTGTGGTTTGTTTCATAGGAACCAGACATACTATAAAGAAACAACAAAGCAAAAGACATGGATTGCGTGGCGAAAGAAAAAAATAGTAATAAATGAATAATAGTAGAGTAAATAGCTTAACAGAAATAATAAATCCCATAAAAAAATAAAAACGCCTGACAAGTGGTATCTCCGACTAGTCGCATGTGATATGAAGTTGGAGGGAGGATATTGTTTACATTTAAACAAGAGATCATTACTGAAGAGCCCTTCTTAGTAAGGAAACCACTAAAGAACTAAAGAGAGGGAAAGGGCAAAAGAGAATCCGAAGATTGTGCAAGAAGAAAGCCACAATGAGGAGATGGGAGTGAGTAATAGAGGCAGTAACAGTAGTTATAGCAATACTTGACGAGTAGGAGTGTAACAAATAAAGAGAACCCCAAAAAGAATAAACCAGAAGAGTACAAAGCCGTGTCCAAAAAAAAACAAGTATGAGGTGAGAGGCTACAAGGAGCCTTCTCCAGGCACCGAAAGACGACATTGATGATAACCAAGTCAGTCACGAAACAAGTGTATGCAGAAGGCTCGAGTATAGATATGCTGGTCAAAACATGACACCGAGCATCTCTGAGATGTAAAAGGATGAAGAAAAAATGAACAATAAAAAAGCCCCAAAAAGAGCTTTCGACACACTGCTAATACAGAAAGTTGGAAAGGATAAAAACTTGAAACGAAGGTGAAATGATGTAGCAGGAAGATGAAAAAAGGAAGCAATTTTAAAAGAAAAAAAAGAAAAAATAGAAGAAGAAAATAACAACACAAAACAAAGCAAAGAACGTAAGCTCTTAGATTCGGCTGCTCATAGGCTTGCTCTTGCGAGTGCCACGACGCTTCATCTGAGCCTCGATCTTGTGCAACAACGACATGGCTTCGGGATGGTAAGCCACGCGACTTTGGGCGCTCTTAGTCTCGATGGTATGGAGACGGATGTGTTGGCGGTAGTTGTCAATACGGCTGGCTAGGAAGTGGCGGTTGTTGACGCAGAAGGGGCAAGTCTGGTACTCTGGGTTGGGATTGTGGGCACTAAGACGAGAAGATGGGGTGTGTTAGAAGATTCTGGAACTGGGGGACTATCAGGGTATCAAAGTAGAAGAGACTTACGTGGCATAATGACGCTTCAGGTGCTCGGCGCGTTTAAATGCCTTAGTACAGTCGGGCTCGGTGCAAGCATGGCGGCCGCGCGCAACCTGAGAGACTTCAATGCCGTTGTTACGCAGATTAGATGAGGTCTGGTGCAGATGGGTAGTCATGTATTCGTAGCCAGTGGCTTGGCGCAGGGCACCCGTCGATGACTGGGCGGCGCTTATGTACATGTGGCGCGGTGCGTTCTGGTTAATCCATGAATTGGGCGATGGCGACGAGTTGAGTAGCGACTCGACGGACGCCTGCTGCGGGCCAGGCGTTGAGCGGCCGTATGACATGGGCGCGCCGTAGTGACCGGCCGAGGCGGTAGGCGATACAGGTGACAGCTGACCGGTCGAAGACATGCTAGAGATGGAGCCGGTCTTGGCCATGGGTGTGCCGCCGTAGCTCATAGGCGCGTGCTGCGACATAACATCTAGCAGGTTGACGCTGAGGTCCGCGTGGCCCGGCATCGGCGCCATACCGTACGGCCGGGACGCATACTGCATGCCCATGTCTAGCTGGTGTGCTGGATACTGGTGATGCGCGTTATGGGTGTGTTGCATGGGCATCATCGACTGACGGCTTGGCGACATCATGGCAGCCGCAGCCTCATGCGACAGGTAACGCCCGTCATGATAGCGGGCGTCCGTACCATACATGGCCAAATCATGCGGGTGGCCGCCTTTGATGTCATCGCCCATGGCCGTCGGTGGCATGCTGAAGCTCATGGCTCCGGCAACGTGATGGTGGTGCGGGTTGTGCTGACCGTACGACGACTCAACGTGAATTGTGGGCTCGTGCGGGCTAACGCGGCCAGACGGCGGTGTGAAGGGTGGGTATGAAGACGGCGAGGATGTGAAGCTTGAAGCAGCCGAAGGGACCTGGCTGTAGCTATCAAAGTCCGACCGGGAGTCCATCGTGAAAGAAGAAGAAAGAGAGAGAAAAAGAAGAAGGGAAGGCGGATGGAACCGAAGAAACAGGATGCAGGGTTAATATAAGAAAGGGGAACTGGCGGAATACAAAGTTAGAAAGATAGAGAAAAAAGAGTAAGGACAAGCTTTGAAGAATGCAACAGGCTATCTATCAGTCTGTAAGTGAGTCTCTGTGTCTGGGAGTTCCCTGTAGAAGGGAAGCGGAAGAACGGGGAGGTGATATGTATAATCAAGATTTTGTAGAGCAACCACTGTAACAAGAGTGAATACAACGAGATAGAGGATAAGAAGACGAAGAGAGAGAGAGAGAAAACTGAAAGCTAACTGACGAAGCAACAAACAGTATAGAAGGGAGGAACGGACAGCGTTTTAAGAGATATGAGAACAATGTATAGAGTCCAAGCTGGTGAGAAAAACAAGAGAGAGTAGATAGAGAAAGTAGATAGAGAAAGTGTATAACTACCGCAGAAGTGGCTAGTATTAAACGAGGTAAAACAAAGGAAGGAATGCGATTGGATGAAGCTGAGAGGAAGGCAAGGCGAATGAGTGAATGTCAGTGAGTGAGTACCTAATATGTCTCTTGCATGCCAATGACTGAGGAAGGAATCAAGAAGTGTGGTCAAGTCAATCCAGAAAAGAGGGCAATCCTCGACAGATATAGCCCGAGGAACTCGAGACGTTGTCAGGAGGACGGCGCCAAGAGCCGTGCGAGTTAATAAGATGTGGGCTCGGGCTAAGGAGGGGGGCGTGCCGTGTCTACAGAGAAACCGCGGGTGTATAAACGAGCAGATAAACGACTATACAGACAAGTGTATAAACAAATTGATCTATTGACAAAAGGGAGAGGTGTCTTTTTTTTTGAAGCTGGGAGTGAAGAAAGCTTAGGATAGCAATAGTAAAAAGAAGAGAAGATACTTACTACAAGCAGGCAGCTGGAGAAGTTCTTGAGACACAGCGGCAAAATTCTCAGCAGAGCCACGGAGCAAGACAGGATATGGCTAAATTAACGATTAAAGCAACAAGAAGCCAGTTGCTCGTTTCTGATCGTGGAAAAGTGGGCTGTAGCAATTACAGTAGCAGTGGTACTTGCTTCTTGCTTTGCTCTATAGAGGTTCAGCTTCCTTGCTTCACGTAGCGAGACAAGATTTTTCCTCTTAGGGAGAATATAGTGAGCCGTGGATCAGAGGAGAGGAACTGAGCCAGATGGATCGGGGCACTAGAGAGCTAGCTCAAGAAGTGGAGATATGCAGGAACTCGCTGTGTTATGGGAAACAAGTTTGCCTATCTTGAGCATCTACTAGAGTATAGCACAAGATATGATCAAGTAGTATATGCGAATGGGTTGGCTTCTAGGCTCAAGCAGCTAAACAAAAATGCATACAATAAAAGAAGAAGACCACCACCCCAGAAACAAAATGAAAGAAAAGAGAAGAGAGAGATAGAGAGAGAGTGAGTGAGAGAGAGAGAGAGAGAGAGAAACCCGTGATAGAAAGTCTGGAGCGGTGATCAAGGGCAGCGGATCCAAGACACCAATCTGGCCAAAGGGAAGTCTTAATATAAACAACAATTAGCAATAAATAGACTGTGTTGTGCTCATATAACCCAAAGAACTTCGAGCAGCAAAGCCGAGGACACAGATTTCGGGTCTAGTAAAGCCAACAGGGAGACGTTGAAGCAGAAAACCAAAGAGATAAGTTTAAACACCAAATAGTGAAAGCTTACTCCTGCAGTGAGTATGCCCGCAGGATAAAATGACGGTCCGTACTAAGTCGATAGTACACACACAGAACAGGGCCGGTCTATACGACGCCAGGGAACCTGAAGATGCAAAAATTTGCACAGATGACGGCGCTAAGGGAGACGGTATAAGATGATAACATGCATGTATCTGGATGGGTGAAAACCAAAAGCACTTTGTCACTGACAAAGCAATAGGGAAGCAAGGCAGTTAATAAAACAAAAGATGGAAGAAAAGAAAAAGATCGTGAAAAGCGTATATCGTATGGGGTAGTAGTAGGCATAGACGTCGTGTCAGAGATGAAGATAGAGAACAAAGACGACCAAGCGCTGAAAGACCGAACAACGCTTGCTATATAATGTATTCTAGAGTGACAGCTGATATACCGTTGGCATACGGCAAGGAATATTGTAGTTCATTACAAGTAGTACGGGCTCAGTGACGGTACAAGCAGGTAGCAGAACAAACAGCCGAATTCATAGCATGCTTAGCGCTTAATTGCTACGGTCAAAGTCAAACCTCGATAAATCAGCATCTTTTATAATTATTACTACTAGTTGTATACACGAGCTTAGATACATAAAGAGAAAAAGAAAACCCTGTGAAGGTGAAAGTAAGAAATAAATACACTAAATTCTTTATTTTTTTATGCCTCTTTTTGTGTGATGATGCCGAACGTACCATTGTAGTTTAGCTTGATAAACTTCAGTAAATTTATCGTTGATATTTAACAACCTTGGCACTAGTTGACGCTCTAATTCCACCCCTCTTCTCTCCAACACCCCAACACCCCAACGAGCGCGGCTGTGTGTGTATTAAACAAAGTTTCTTATCTCTACAGGTTTTTTTATTGGTATCCTTTATTGCTTAGCTTTCTTAGGGTCTTCTTGTTAAGCAAAACAGCTTTACCATGCCGCCTGACAACATGGTGCCAAGCAATGAGTATCTATTGCCTTTACAAAGAAACCCCCCCTCCCCCTCCTCCAAAACCCC